>RJVU01019282.1:113342-127532 GCA_003731715.1 Anabarilius grahami | reverse complement strand
ATGGTGGTGAGTTGCAGGGCCCTGCCTCCCAGAACCCATGGGACGCAGTCATTGACCGAAAAGGAGCCGCTGCAGGGCTTCAGGAAGAAACTACGACACTTTCCCGGCTGTACTCTGAGGCCCGTGCTCTGACAGAAGGAGTCCAAAAGGCTCAGATTGAGAGCCATGTCACCCCAAGATCCTCCCACCAGGACCAGGTCATCCACGAATGCGAGTGACACTAGTGTGTGTGGCTGGCTACGATGTACCCTTTGCCAATAATAATAATAAAGACATAACATAAACCAACATGATTGTTGCGACATACTATGTTCTGTAAAAGTAATTTAGTATTACTTTCACACAATAATAGTAAATGGTACAGTATATATTAATACTATAATAAAATTTGAATAAATTCTCATGATAAGCACAAACAAACACCGTGAGACACCCAATATGATGTATATTATATAATTATTAGAATATAATTATTACCTAGATGACGTGTTATTATTATTAATAATACAAAAAATGACACGAATAATACATAATAATAATAATACTACAAACATATTACACAGTTATTATAATTAAATATTTGGTCATTTAAAACATATGTAGGGTAAGTTTAAATGCATAGTGTATAAAGGTAAGCTAGCAGGGTAATTGGGTAGATGTATGCTATGCTGATACGTAAACTAAAAATACTACCCATTAAAAGCCAGCTGAACCAATGGGATCATCATTGAAACATCATTTACTATATAACCATTAATTCGCTAATAAACATCCAAGTAAACACAACTTTACAGAAATTAAGTATTTATCTCTGCAATCACAGTTTGAGTATAGTTCTGTGCAAATGCATAGATAAACAGCACTTTGTCAGCAGATATTTCATAATCGAGTATGACAAAAACATTAATAATTCTGATATAACATGCCAGTTGAGAAATGCAATAAAATACAACGCAAAAAATAAATAAATAAGTCAGTCAATCACTAGTTTAAAAAAATTTATTTTAAAATAATTAACAAGAAAGCACAACTGCACAACATTAATGCTGTTATATGCTAAAGGATTTTTTTTTCATAAGCTTATAAAAGAATCCTCAACTAAACACACACACACTCCTTGAAGACACACTGATACATTCATCATTAAAATAAAAAAATAAATACTTTAAAAATGTTTATTTTGCTCCATCAGTTTTTCAAAAAACTGTGATGCAGTTGAGGCAATCACATCCTCATACAGTGAAGACAGTAATTAATTCATAAACATATTTCCAGTATGTTTTATATTGTCACACTTTCCAATGTTCAACAAAACTTTACTGGTTCTCGGTTGTGTACTGGTGATCCGAAAACCGTTGCAACCAATTCTTGACACGAGAACGAACAGGCTTTGTACGTTCGTTCGTGTGCGCCGCGCATGCTCAGTATATCAGCTGCTCGAACACATCAGCAGGTAAAGTCAGTGTACTGTTGGAGTAACTGAATAACTCTGGAATGTAAAGAGTGTGTTAGAGGGAGTGTCAGGAACATCAAAAAGTGAGTAACTTTAGTAATTTGTGGATTAGTGCATACTTACTGGAGATGTGAACTGTTTCGAATGATTCAGTCTGATTTGGTGAACTGGTTTGATCGGTTTACTAAAAAGAACCGATTCAAAAGAACGATTAAAAGGTGGAACAGAGGATGTTTTGTTTTATACATTTTTGCAATATTACTTGAAACTGTCTTTACTAACTGATAAAAGACTATTTATTAGGTGCACTGAAAGGAATATTATTAATATACATCATCTGTGCACGAGGTAGGGCCTTAAAAACATCAGCCAATCGTTTGCGCGATCATCTCGTAAACGATTGGTCCTCTGGCTTGTCAATCACTGCCATGACGTTCCTTGTGAGAGACGCGCGGCTGCGCGCTCCAGTAACTTTCCACACTCCACAGGCGCCGCATGCAATGTTTTTGTCAGGAGACAGGAGTAACAACTGCAGATTATGAGTTACCTGCGGTGAGTCCGACATAATGAATCCACTAAGTGTGTGCGCAGCTTTAAGTCGCGCACACACTTAACGATTGTAAGGCCGATCATGAATGTAAATTGATACTTATGAGAGCCAGTTGCGTTCAGTCTGCGATTACAGTCGGTGTTCAAATTCCATGTGAAAGTATATAAATCTGCTTCAGGAGCAGGAAACAATCGCTGTATGTTGAGCATAGTCTTTAGCTAGTCGTTAAATGTGTGCCGGCTTAATAACACAGCGAATGCCGGTGGTAAACACTCGTGTTCCAATACTCGTGCACAAATTTTTCAATCAAAAACGTTCACTCGAAATGGAGGGGGTTGTTCTTACGCATGCGCTCATTTAAAAAACTCAGTCGACGAAAAGATCCTCTGTACCACATTTAATTCGTGAACTGGACATCACTAAGCTACAGTTTCAAAGTAGCTTCCCTAACACTGTGAATTAAGCTTAATGCTGCAAATATTTTTTTCCTATGCTTGAAATTTGATTTACACATTTACAAAGCGTCTCTTACGCATGCAAATTTCATTTACGATTGCAATCTTTTGTACACTTCCACAAATATTACCTAGTGCCTGCAATTTTTTATGGCATCATTTTACCTTCATGCCACTGCAGCAATGTCTCTGTCTGCTCTCACTAGGCTTTTCTGTCTTTGCTGGTTTGGACTTACATCGTTTCATGTGCCTCCACAGCTCGTTTCACACAAACACTCCCTTGCAATTCAAGCAGTATTCATGTTTCTTGTGTGTTGAAGCTGTGTTTTTAAATGCCCGTCATTTAACTTTTAATGTACCTTGTCCTTTTTTAAGGACATTGTTGTTGTGGTTGAAGTTGCCTCGATTTCTCAGTTTTTCAAGCAGTTGTTTCTTTTTTAGATTGTGCTGGTAAACTCAGAGCCTTTGCTATATCTATGTCTTCTTTGGCATGGACTTTAAAGTGGATTTTGGATTTAGACTCTCCACGCACAAAGCAAACATTTTGCCCTGCTTTGGTCAGTGTAGGTGATGCTTGAGTTTCTGAAAATCTGTGTTTTGTGCTGTATCATGAACTTCTGAGTAGACTATGGAAGTAGACTCATGCATGGTTGCATCTGGTGTCATTTTTTCACATGCCATTGATGCATCCAGTGGACCACTGACAGACTTTATTTGCTCTTCTAAGGATTTATTTTTGGGGGTACTCTGGGTTCGGGACAAACATTGAGCTCGGAGCCCTCTCTCCGGACAGTACGTCAAATACGCTTACCATTTATAGTATCTGACTTATTTGTAAGTGTGAACTCATGAACCAAATATAGTGACAACACTTCCCTTTAAAAATCATGTGATTGCAATTTTTCCTCAACACAATAATGGCAAAGAAGAGGAACTTCATAAACACAGAATTGGAGTTACTGGTAGATGAAGTTGAATCCAACCAACAAATATTGTTTAGTTCACTTACTGCAGGAGGAATTACAAAGAAGAAAAAATGCTGCATGGGAGAATGTCACCAATGCAGTTAATTCCGTTTGGTCTGAGGAGAAAACTGTCCCAGAAATAAAAAAAAAAGAAAAAGTATTGGCTAAAAAACACATCACAGCACACAGACGAGAAATGTCTGCAACTGGAGGTGGACAGACAACAGCAGAACTTTTCCCCTTGGACAACCGCACAGCCTACATCATCGGCAAAACAGCTCTGTCTGGGATTATTATTAAGGATGGTGACACTGACGCTCTCGCAACACAACAAGCCGGGCCATCTAAAAACCACAGTAAAACAAACCAACTGGAATAGGCTACTGTGTTTGCAGACATTTTATTTCACTTTGTAAAAGGTTTTAATGAAGTCATTTATAGGATAAACTCAATTAATTTAGTGGTGAACATGTGTGTCCTTAATAGCGACACCTGTTGTGCCTGAGGATCTTGAGGAGCAAGGCCCATCCATTGCCCATTCCATGTGCCATGCGCCAAGAGTGCTAATGTAATGGAGTTAAAAGGAACATTAATTATAATGATATTCATGGTGTTGAATTACATGAAATTAATGGATAAATTAAATCAAATGGTGTTTTGGTGCCCCCTAGTGGTTAATACATTGCAGACATTCATTATTTTGTCCTTTTGCACCTACCGTAGTCAACAGAAAATGGCTGACTCTGCTGGTGGTAAGTGTGTTTCTCTTCTCTCCTGTTTATTGTGTTAAAAAATGTGATAAAAGTGTGTTTAAATGAGTTTTTAAAAATGTAAACGTTTGTAGTGATTATATCAACAAAGAGTTGGATGAGTTTATTTGTCTGATGGAAACTTTGTTGAGTTTANAGAGGCCTACTAGGCCAAGAAGCCTCTTGACTTAGTGTAACACCACACTCCTTATGTAGAGTTTTTATACTCCACTAGACACAAAAAACTGAAGCATAAGTAGAACTTGCTTCGACAAATAAGTCACTGCATAAACTTCCAACAGGATTCCACAGATAATTGTTGGATTCTGATGTCCCACCCTCACGCCTACTGTCGTTCAGCTTAAGGTGTTTCCAGCGTTGAGTAATTATCGTTGTACCTTGTGCCTCATACAGTGAAATTAACATGCTGCTGCTGATGTAGCATCAGGTGGCTAAATGGAAAACACACCGTTACCCTTAGTGAGAGAGTTTGTTCATTTTATGTTTTTTTTTATTTCAGTGGTTAATGTCTGCAGTGATTCTTCCCTGTCTCTATAATACATTTCTCAGAGAATTAAAAGGACGGACAACCAAATCTTGTGTGCATCATCTATTTGGGGTTCGTGACGGTTACGGGGGATATAAGGCCACATCGGGAATGACAAATGCTACACAATAAAGAGGAAACAACATCAGTCTCTGAAACCGTTAGCTTCTTGTGCAAATACAATTGCTAATAAACCATAAACTACTGATGTGATGTTTGACACCGTGGCTTTGAAGCTAGTATCAAAAAAACGAAACATCTTACATTGAAGCACTGTATCGGAGCCTAATTTGTTTTGCCATAACCACGTGACTGCTTCGTATTCCGATTCACATAACATGAACCCTTGCGCAGATGTGAAGTGTCATTTGCTTTTTAGCAAAAGAATTTCATAATACGAACAATTATTTACACATTTATTCCCAGTTCACACGTCTATGACAATCATTTATTTTGATAATATGCCAAAGCTTAACTATCATAAATAAATGTGACTTCAGTTATTTGTTCCCACCAAGCTGCAAAACACAAAATAAAACAATCCAAGGGGAGCGAGTAGAGTAGAGTAGAGTAGAGAAAAAAGTGTTTGTGTGTCCTTATAACTGGCGCAGGTGATGAGTGACAGCTGGTGCTGATCAGTGGTGATTGTTGATGGAGTGCAGGTGAGTAGAAGGAGGGATGATGGAAAATGAAGTTCAGAAAGGATGACAGGGCTGGTGACCATGACAGTAGTGACAATTTTCACAAAGTTTCGATTGATTCAGCTAATGCTTGTCATGATAAATCACTCTGAGAGGATTAATTAAATGCTTTATAGGATTATTAAATGCTTTATAAAACACAAGAGGTGTGAACCTTCACTGGCCTCATGATTTGATTCAAATAAGATTATCATGTCAGTGATTTGGTTCAATTCAATATCGCGATGCGTTGCATCCTCTATTGTCAGTATTACTGCACATGGCTACATTTTTGTCCATTTAACAATCTCTGTATTTTGAGTTACAAAATTGTGCAAATGTTGATACTCGCATGTAAAACTGATATTATTACATTGAGTTGACTACTTCTTTGGATTTTTAACTAGATGTTTTCTTTTCAGAGTTCCACACACAACCCACCTCTCACTCGTCACTCCAGAATGACCAGTACAGGAAGCACTATTGACCTTGACATTCATTGTCAACACTGATAATCCTTTTTTATACCATAACGGGACAACGTATATCAGGGGGATACGGTTATTTAAAGGTGTTATAGAGGATGTTTTGTTTTATACATTTTTGCAATATTACTTTAAAGTGTCTTTACTAACTGATAAAATACTATTTATTAGGTGCACTGAAAGGAATAATATTAATATACATCATCTGTGCACGAGGTAGGGCCTTAAAAACATCAGCCAATCGTTTACGCGATCATCACCAGCAGGAACACTGGAGCACAGCACATGGGAGAACAGGTAACACTGGACAAAGAACGAGAGTGAGCCACAACAACGATCCGACAGTGAATGAACAAACACGCACTCGATATAAAGCATAGCTGATTAGCATCAGCTGAGGCCAATCGCTAATCAGCAAAATGAGTTGCCCAGCAACGGAGGTGATCACATACACAACAAAGACAAGGAAGAATCCACAAACCTACGAACCGTGACACATATGACTTAATTTTCTTTTTCATCATCTTAAGACAATGTTCATAATTAATATTAGCAGTTGTTTTGCGGTTTTTGCTTAATAGATGCTTACTTTCTACAAAGTCAGAATGTCCAGCACCATGTTGGCTTTTTGGTATAACGGACAAAATGAGCACAGAAAGTTGTAACTGTAGTAGATTTTTGTTATATTAAAACTGAGAATATTATAGTAAATATGATGTGCTTTATTCTACCATTAAAATCATAAACTCACATGTGTGTAGGGCTGAACACGCTATACTGAGAACATGATAGCATTACGTCTGTACAAAGTTTTGCTGTACACTATGGAAAATTCCAAGCTGAAGACTGTAAAAGGACATTTCCAATAATATCTATAGGATGTGTAAGGGCGTGTGCCTGAATATATAAGGAGACCTGAGCAGAAATTCAGCAGCTGTCTCCTGGCTGCTCCTTTATTGGCAATAAAGTAAAACTCCTGGAATCAAAGATCTTTAAGAAGTGATTTTTTCACATAAAGCAGAAACCACAACATAACCACGTCATGTGACACACACTCCAAAAAGACTCAACTATGATAATAATAACAGAATTTGGATGAAAAAATATTTCTCATGCCTCTTACAAGAGACAATAGAGCAGGGGTCGGCAATTAAGCTTGGCAACGGGCCAAAAAAAAAATTTGCCACTAGGTGGTGGGCCAGAATGTAGTCAAAGGATAATTTAAATTAATTGATGAAAAATGCAACTAGAATTGCCTGTGACAGACTGTTACAGTGTCTTTTGTAACTGGTAGAGAGCTGTTACTCTGTTAATTCCTGTAGTAGGACAGTCATTAAGAAAAGTCACATTTGTGTGGCGGTGCCTCATCCACCAGTGTCCATTGCGCCAGGCTCAGCGGTGAGCTAAAGGAAGTTATGGATAAAGTGATGCGAGTCATTTTCATTTTTTCAGGAGAACATCAAGCACACAGCATCGTCTTTTCCGACAACTTGTGACTGAGTCAGAAGAGGCCACTTACGATGACTTGCTGCTACGCAATGACATGCGCTGGTTAAGCAAAGGAAACGCGTCGGGCTGCTTCTGTGCACTTCTGGAGGAGGTCAAGGTGATCACCTTTTGCCTGGAAAATCGAGCCTCACCACTGTACCAGCGGATGAGTCTGGTCGGCCATTGAATCAATTCAATTTCTAAGGTGGAGCAAATACGAGCAAACAGGAAGCGGAGTAAACCAATCAGAGAAGGGCGGATATGACGTTAGCAAAGCGACAAGCGAGTCAACAGCGAAAAGTAAATAAACGGCCCAGGGCTGGGCCTGGCTAGCGCTACAGAAAGCAACGTTAATGATTTGTGTCGTTGTTGCAGTAGGAATTTGAGAATACGTGGTGTTATTACCAATTGTGTGTGTGTGTGTGACATCGTATCAGGCCATCAAGCTGTTCAACATACAGTCACTCGATCAGTGCTGAGATTCTAGATGGCATAAACAAAGATGTAATGAATCTTGACAAACTGAGGACGGAATCGAAACTGTCTCGTGTCTCTCATCTGCTCGTGCTGGGATCAGCAGCGGTGCGGGCGACACAACGAGACTCTTTACAGATGTCAAACAAACCAAAGAAGCTCTTTAATGCTTTTGTGCTCGCTTGAATGAGATTCGCCATGTATTTTGAGCTTCATTAGAGACGCTAGCCATCTCTGTTTCTCTCAAAACCTCATCCAATATTTAAATGTACACTTCTAATGCATTCTTGTGATCGAATCTTGTCGATTCGCTGGAGTGTTTTTATTTTAAAAAGGCTAAAAAGAGGCAGTCAGCTCACGGCTGCTTTAAAAGGCTCGTCTCGGCTCGCCTCGTTTATGTGTGTGTGCGTGTGACATTGTATCAGGCCATCAAGCTGTTCAATAAACTGTTTAAAACACACAGTCACCCGATCAATACTGAGATTCTACATGTTTTCACTTAAAAAGGCTAAAAAGAAGCTGCTTTAAGAGACATGGTCTGCTCTGCTCTGCTCGATATTGAAGGGACTTTCGCCGCACTAGAGTGACGCTGTTTGCGTCACTGAAATAAAAGAATCTGATTTCACGGTACGTTTTGGAGTTGACTCAAATTGCGACGGAGGGCAGACTGACCAGACTGATATATCTTGTAGAATCAGAAGATATATATCAGTCTGGCCTTGCCAGGCAAGATCACCTTGCCCTCTAGGAAGATGAGAAATTCATGTCTAATGTTGCATTTTTAGCAGATACATTTGGCCACCTAAACCAGCTTGTCTGCTGCTACAGGGGAGAGGCAAAACCATAGCGGACATGGTTAAAAAACAGGAATCATTCACGAGGAAGCTGGAGTTGTTGGTGTCGGATATATCAACTGGTCGGCTGCTACATTTTAGTACACTAAAAACACAGGCCCTGGGACAAGTCCACGTCCATCACGTGGACTTCATCAAGCAGCTACGGGCCAACTTCACTTTTAATTTGCTTAGAAGGGATGTGTAAGCACAATTATTAGGAAAAACTTTTCTGTTTTAAATTTTTTATGATTCTACTAGGTGTTTACTAAATATCTTTCTAGTAATGTGGTAATGCTTCACTTTCTCTAGACTAAACTCACTGGGCCCATCTGGAGTAATCTGTGTCTGTGTCTGTGTTAATACATAATAATATAATATACATCAAGGGGTGGTTTCCTGGACAGAGATTAAGCCTAGCCCTAGATTAAAATGGCCCTTTAAACCAGATTAACAGAAATCTGCTTTCTCTGTCATGGTTTAAAATAGACCTAGACTTAGTTTAGTCCAGAGTTTAATAAACTGATTTCCTGGAGGAAGACTAGAGCTACTCCAGGACTAAACTGAGGCTTAAATTAAACCTACCAGGAGGAGGTTTAACTTCAGATTAACGCTGTGTTTCAAAGAAGACATGTATTACTTGAAGTTGAGATATATATCGATATACACTGTGTGTGTGTGTGTGTATGTATGTATGTATTATATATATATATAAAAGAATTTTTTAGATGTTCACTTTATTTAAACAATTCATTTTGAACCAGAAACAATGGTGTTAAATCAAATGTGATTGCTTCATGTTACATTGACTTGAAATAGTTACTATTTGAATGCCCTTGATGATTCAATCAAGTAATCCTATCAAACAGGACTTTCACTTCCCATCATGCTTTGCACCGGGCTGAATTGGGAGAGTAAATGTTAATTTTATGCATTTTTAGCAAGATGAGAAAATGGAGAGACTTCTTAATGTTTAATGTTCTATTATGTTGGTATTTAAAAGTTTCTGATATGTTAGTGTTTTTTGGAGATGACTGTTGTGGTGAAGTGTTGAGCTTGTGCTTGGGTTGAGGACCTGCTAACAATATTTGTCGTTAGCCTCATAGCATAATTGCCCAGATCAATTTAGGAAAAAAAATGACTTAGGCAATTATGCAATGAGGCTAACGTTGTAAGTGTTTTAATAATAAATCAACCATTATGATAGTTCTTTGGATTAAACCAGTGTCATTTCTAGACTGCCAGCACCAAACATCACATGTATAAAAGAATAGTTACATTTATCTTGTTGCTATGTAAATCACAGGACAAAACAAGAAGCATTAATAATCATAGTTTTATTATGTATATAGAATTCATTACAAACAGATTTCCAGGCATTTCTTTTTTTTCACAGCTGATGTATTTTGCTTGCTTTAACCCTCGTATGACCCTCAAAATCCAGCAACATTTTTTCTACACTGGGGTCAATTTGACCCCAGCAATTAAAAACCTCCAGAATATGATTTTATTTTCAAAGGTTTATGTATCAGGTACTTTATGTTTCTTCATTGACTATTCAAATAGCTCTTTAAATAAAACAACAAGCCACTGTCCAAAAGTCTTGACCTCACTGTGCCTACAGATGCATACCTGCTGCCAGTATTGAGCTCTACACATGGTTCAGGATTGACTCTTCAGGAGGTGACCGTCCTGCCGCTTGCTGGACACTCTGGGATGTTCTGAAGGCTCCTTCATTGCAGTTGAATTTCTCAACTTGAAGTTCTTGATGATCCAGTAAATGGTTCTTTCAGATGCTTTGCATCAAAATGGCCTCACATGCAAAGAAATTTGCTGCAAAGCGATGATGGGTACATGTCTTTCTTTAGAGGTAACCATTGAAGGCGCAAGAACACAATGACTGGAAGCACTTTTTCCTCCTGACTAGAACTTGTTTCACTTTCCCATGTGCTGAAGTAATTAGTGAAATTAGGCTAGCTGATCACTTTTTACCAGGACCTCAAACAGGTCCTTTTTTTTTTGCCAATGAAGCATTTACTGTATGTACTGTAAATACTGTATGTAAAATGCATCTGATCAACACCACAACTGAAGCAGCAAACCTTTAACAAGCAGTTAATCTAATAAAGGTTTCTGAGACTACAACCCGCTGCAGAGAACCACCAAAACTTTTGGCCATGGCTTTACCCTATCATTCAAGTGGGGGGCGGGACCATAATAAATTGCCGTTTTTGAAAGGTAATGTACCTTCTTGTGGTTGAGAGACAACAGGAGAGTCAACACTAAGAATCTCATTCTGAGCAGGATGTCTCAAAATTAGGATTCTCCTCATCTATGTTTTTGTGAGAATTATGACACCCCCACCCCCCCCGATGACAGTGTTTCTCGCAATACTTCAGGTATGGTTATGATAGGTTAGGGCCCTAAAGCAGATGAAAGTTTGTAGATTATAAAATTGCATTTTATAATGACCTCAGTATTATCCAAAACAAATATTAGAAATATAAAAATTTTACACATATGTTTTATACAGATAAATGAGCCTGGGGTCAAATTGACCCCAAGGATCACCGATGTGTATAGGACTGTGTACAGGACACTGAAAATTTGTCATCGTGAAAAATTTATGTTTACCTAGTTGTCCCCATTAAATGACGAAAAGTCATCAAATATGAAGCAAAAAAAAAAATGTCAACCATATTTTTAGAGATGTTAAACATTGCGTGGGGTCAAATAGACCCCAAAAATAATACGTAGTAAAGGTTTTTTTGTTGTTGTTTTTTTATTGCAGTCTTTTTCTGCTGCCATTGTTTTCCTTGGATTTGCTTCTCAATTCCATGCAATGTTAAGCTTTTATTGCTTCATTCCATGTTTTATAGGCAACCTCTCTCATATCGCCAAAAGTATTTGGACACCCCTCCAAATAATTTAATTCATGTGTTCCAATGACTTTCATGGCCACAGGTGTATAAAATCAAGCACCTAGGCATGCAGACTGCTTCTACAAACATTTGTGAAAGAATGGGTCGCTCTCAGGAGCTCAGTGAATTCAAGCATGGTATCGTGATAGGTTGTCACCTGTGCAATAAGTCCATTCGTCAAATTTCCTCACTAAATATTCCACGCTCAACTGTTAGTGGTATCATAACATAGTGGAAGCAATTGGGAACAACAGCAACTCAGCCACGAAGTGGTAGGCCACGTAAAATCACAGAGCGGGGTCAGCGCATGCTGAGGGGCACAGTGCACAGAAGTCACCAACTTTCTGCAGAGTCAATAGCTACCTCCGAACTTTGTGTGGCCTTCAGATTAGCTCAAGAACAGTGTGTAGAGAGCTACATGGAATGGGTTTCCAAGGCCAAGTGTCAGATCTGGTTCTGTGTTTGGTGCCCTGGGGGCCTTTTATGTTGAAGTTTTCTGTGCCTAGTTTCTGTGTTCTGTCCTGTATCCTGTTTCCTGTGGCCAGGTTTTAGTTTTGTAGTTTTTTCCTTTTTCATTAGTCTGCTCCAGCTGTGTCAGTTTACCGTGTTTAGCTTATTAACCACTCTGTATAAATAGTCCTTGTATTCTCTGGTTTTCTGTCGGTCGTTGTTTTATGTTTTGCAGGTGTCTGTGGTTCCCGTGTTTTCTTTGTTTTTTCTCAGTGTAATGTTGTTCCTGATTTATGCTAGAATTGTTTATTTCCATTAAATTCTCCCTGCATTTTGGATCTTCACCTCTGCCTGCAGTCTTTAATTCTGTTCCGTGACAGCCAAGCAGCTGCATCCAAGCCTTACATCACCAAGTGCAATCCAAAGCGTTGGATGGGCTTGGCCCCTTAGTTCCAGTGAAAGGAACTCTTAATGCTTCAGCATACCAAGATATCTTATACAATTTCATGCTTCCAACTTTGTGGGAACAGTTTGGGGATGGCCCCTTCCTGTTCCAACATGACTGCGCACCAGTGCACAAAGCAAGGTCCATAAAGACATGGATGAGCGAGTTTGGTGTGGAGGAACTTGACTGGCCTTCAAAGTCCTGACCTCAACCCGATAGAACACCTTTGGAATTAATTGGAGCGGAGACTACAAGCCAGGCCTTTTTGCCAACATCACTGCCTAAACTCACAAATGCACTTCTAGAAGAATGGTCAAAAATTCCCATAAACACACTCCTAAACCTTGTGGCAAGCCTTCCCAGAAGAGTTGAAGCTGTTATAGCTGCAAAGGGTGGGCCAACTCCATATTAAACCCTACGGATTAAGAATGGGATGTCATTAAAGTTTGTGTGCACGTAAAGGCTGGCATCCCAAAACTTTTGGCAATATAGTGTACCTTGAACATCTAGCCTCTAGTCTAGTGAGAATATGGTTGTTCATATCCTTATATTTACTGAATAGACAAGTATACATATTATTCTGTACACACACACACAATGGGCTTATATTTAAAAATGACTATGTAAGACTACAAATTACTTCATATTTCCACAAGCCCTTCCTGATTGATAGTTTTCCCAGTGTTGCTGTGGTTTTCCTCTGGGTGTGCCAGTGTCCTCCGCACTTTTTTTTAATGGTCAAAAGATGTAAATGGACATATAGTGAAAACACAAACCTTTATTTGTCCACTATAACTGAAACTGTGGCTCAAAAAAAAAAAAACTGTCATCATGTACACGTAACATAATTAACATTGAGTGAGAGTAATTTGAACATGATCGTGGCCACATCTTCTTACTGAAAAAAAACTAATAAATGAGAAAATTATAGTGGTGAATTAAGTTGTCATGTAGGTTCACTTATTCTTACCAGGATGGACATGGCAACCAATGCACCAACACCTCTTTACGTCCCTGTGCAATAGATAGGAATAAAAAGCCAATTATAAAACAAATCATCAATACATGTCCATCTTTACTCATCATTACATCTCTTACTATATTTTTAAAGCATTTAATGTAGGGCAGAGAAAAGACACTGGACCTCCACTGTCCACTTATGGGCCTTTGAACATTTCCCAGTAGAAGCGGAGGAACATATCCCAGGTCTTTAATCTTTTCTATCTAAAATTTAAGAATGTCAAACAGTACAGTTTTTAAAAATGTTTCATAACTCAAAGAAAAAAAAAAGAAACAAATCTGCATAGCCTCATGTCACTCTAAGCCAACATGTGTTTTTTCTTGCTTGAACATAAAAACAGATTTTTTTTTAAAGTGTCCACTTATTATTTCTATATTTCCATACAAAAATTCAGAAAGGCTGTTCACACTGTCAACTTTCAACAATATCCAAAACACAACTTGTGATCCATAAATGCATGCAAGCCTTATTTCACCCATACAGACATGTAACATGTACATATATGTCCCTATATCCGAGTAGTGATGTCATATACGTTTCATGTAAGGAATCAGAATCAGAAAGAGCTTTATTCCCAGGTATGTTGTTTACACATACTAGGAATTTGTTTTAGTGACAGAAGCTCCACAGTGCAACAGAGTGACAGCGACAAGACACGACACATAATAAAAAGA
>RJVU01019282.1:77923-112903 GCA_003731715.1 Anabarilius grahami | reverse complement strand
GTTTACTTTTATTTAATTCCTTCATAGCTATAGTTATGTATATTCTCATCTGTGTTGTATTCTTTAATAATTGCACTGTCCATGGAGCGGACCTGACTCTCATTTCACTGCTGGTTATATATGCTCTATATAATTGTGCATGTGACAAATAAAACTCTTGAATCTTGAATCTTGAATCTTGAATACATTAAACTGTCATGTGGTTGGTTTTGACATTGGCTGTCATGAGGCTATTATAATAGTGTCATGAATATTTTTCTTAACCTCAGCTACAGTGGTACAAATTGAATTTGTCATTAAAATGTCATTAAGTGTTAATACTCTGTCAAATAATTTTATAACAGCATCATGGATAGTTTTTTGTTTGTTTTTTATAAAGGTTTCCTCCAACAGAAGGTCAGATAATAGACAATATCAAATTTCTTTAAAAAAAGATGACACTGTTGGTAACACTTTATTTTAGGGTCTTTTAACTAGTTGCTTATTACTATTAGCATGCATATTACTAAAATATTGGCTATTTATTAGTAATTATTAAGCACATATTAATGCTGTATTCTGCATGACCTTATTCTACATTCTTAATCCTACCCAATACCTAAACTTAACTATAACTCCTAATTTACTGCTTATTATAGTTAATTGTTATGTCATAGTTAATAGTTATGTGTTCCTTACACTAAATTGTTACCAAATTATTGTAATATAATGTTAACCCATAAAGCAAAGTAGTTTCTTAAGTTTGATAATTAATCTGCTATGTCATGTTTATGACAGGTTATGTTGTCTTGGTAATGTCAATTTGTCATGACAAAGACGTTGACAGGTTATGATGTATTGGTCCATGTCAAGTTGTCATAACACAGCCATCTCAAACAATGTCATCTTTGCATTAAAAATGACATAATTGAGCGAATGACACTTAATGACAGTTGTCATAAACATGCATAAAACCTACTTTATATTCATGACACGTGTCAAGTCATGATTATGAAGGGGTCATGTCAGTCTTATGCACACCCCTTCAAGTAAAGTGTTACCGTGTATTTTACTGCTGTAGCATCTGCAATCGATCAGAATTTAGCGGGCGCACCATAAACTGTGGTTAGCTTTAACCCACTGAACTTTGAATTACAAATCAAAGCTTGGCGCCGGTCTGGCGGACGTTTACAGACCTCCTGGATACGTTTTATGACTTTGTGATAGATCCCCGATTATCTCCCGTGCGACTTCAAACGATCATGATCAATTCGGATCGCATTACCATGGGCCATGTAGCACATGGCACTCCGATGTCCCACACACGCACACACACAGACACACACACGCATAAGGACTTTATATACTAATATGACTATGCCAAAAATGTACCTGAGTTGTATGTCTAGTGCATGCATGTTTTCTTAGTGTTTAGACTTAGTTTAAATGACTGTAGTGGTGCTAGTGTCATTTCTAACGATTACTTTTGACTTGAAACTATAACTCCTTTGATATGCTTCCCTTATATGTCGAGTTTGGACTCGCTGTAACATCCTTGCTCTCCTTTATTCACCCATGTATATTTCATTGTGGTAAGATGCATGTTTCTATTTTAACGGTCCCATGAGGAAATTATCCACCGATTTGATAAGCTCATAAATTATGTAGATTAACCTCGAGACAGGACAAAGAAAGATTTTCCCCGCCAAAATGGCAACGCTATTATTGGCGAACGATTCCCAGGAGGCGGGCTGGTCTGTTGTCTTTAAAACACAATGACACGCGCCCCTTTAGTGCACAAGTTTTTCCTGTCGTCAGGATGCAAGTTTTCCTGTCGTCAAGCTTTCGACGCTCCATCACGGAGTCCAACTCTCCTCTTTATTTTCCGGCAATATCACTTCTCAGTTTAAACCCGTGTTTGAAAAATCCGCTGAAGAAACAGCCTCTTTGGGAAAGGACCAATCACGCCAAGCCCCGCGCACTGAAACTCTGCGAACTCCAGCACTCGAGCTGACCAAACTCATGCAAGTAACCTGTTAAGATTCGTTTTAACTGTTTTCTTTGTTGGCTCTCAGAGGTTTTATCTGTTTGTAAATTGCCACTGTTCTGATCACTCTCTCTCTTTTCTGCCTTTACTTTCGTTTTGTATATGTATATCCTTTTTGTGCCTATTTAACCATATAACCTTTGTAGTATTAGTTTTACATATTAAATGCATTATATTCCTGTCAGAATTGTTCTGTTTGTTCTTTCAACCGAAGACCAAGTCACTTTAACGTTTTCGATCACTTTATGCTTTGATGCTATAGTAGGAATTTATTATTGTGGCCAAAAGAATAAATCCATTTCAATATGAGGAGCTTAGTTTGCTGGACAAACGAACAGTTTCTCTGAATAATTATTAAACCAGAACTAATCATATACATAATTGATTATAATTCGTTGTAATTAATTAACAATATATGTTTAATTCCCCCTTGGGTCGGTATGTGCATAATAATTATTCATAAAACTTTATGAATTATTATATTCATATTCCACCCATAAATTGATTAATAACTGTACAACCGCTACACTGCACTTTTTTCACCTGGGTCTTTGACATCACATTCTTTCACTGTACTGAGGAGAGTTCTGAGATCTTTTGGTAAATCCAAACCTAGCTCCAGAAGTATAGTTAATAGTTCTGAAAGTGCAGAATGAGAAATATTTGGGTTAGATGCCCTTTCAGCCAGTTTTCTTTTAGCATCATAATGGGGTTCCTCTTCGGGATTATCAGAGCAAAAATCATCATCATCAGGATCACTAGCCATGTACAAGTCATCAACTTCAGTATCGACATCAAAATCCAGATATACAGTTTCATCAGCATTGTCCTTCACATCTTTCTCAATATTTTGCACTGTCTGGTCCACAGCCTGATCTGCCTGCTCCATAACCTCCATTGCAAGACTCAATAAATGCTGCTGCACTTCTGATTTTGATTCTCCTCCTCTNAATATGGTGACCCATAATGGGAATTTGTGCTCTGCACCCATCCAAGTGCACACACACAGCAGTGAACACACACACCGTGAACACACACCCGGAGCAGTGGGCAGCCATTGTTGCGGCGCCCGGGGAGTAGTTAGGGGTACGGTGCCTTGCTCAAGGGTCTCACCTCAGTCGTGGTATTGAGGGTGGGGAGAGCGCTGGATATTCACTCCCCTCACCGACAATCCCTGCCGGACCTGAGACTCGAACCCATGACCTTTGGGTTACAAGTCCGACTTTCTATCCATTAGGCCACGACTGCCCATACAGGTAGCACAATAATTATTAAGACCAGAGACACGTTCAGATCAAACCTCCAACATGCTTCTGTTGCATTGTTTTCACCCTCTAATGAGTCTGAGTAATATGCGTTTACAACAAAAGCAGCACAGCCGCTAACTGAATATGTGCTCATAACTTCAGGAAAATGCACAGGTCATAGAAAATGGCACATCATTATTTAAAGCAGATTCTCACTATTCAAATGAATCCAAAATCAACATAATATATTGCGTTCACAAGAACGCATTACTCACGGAATGATGTAACATACTTGGCTAAAAACATGTCTCTCATCTTTCCAGGATGCAGTGTGTATCCAATGTTCCCAGACCCATCCATGTCCGTTTTCCAACGTGGAATAACAAAAAATAGGTATCACCTTAAAGCTTAGAAACTCGTCTTTTTAATGCATCTTAACATTTTGAAAATCTCCAAACACGTGCTGAGAAGTGCCTCTAAACCAGAGTTCACCGCCTGTGGGGCGCCATCATAAATTAATAACAATTTATTCAACTATACTTTATGCTATCACCACAAAATTTGAACCAGATGCAGCTCACATGTAGGAGAGCATCACTAAAAAGGACTTTTTCTCTTTTCTTAGTGCCTTCCTGAGTTATTCCATGTCAAATAAAAAGAAACGAAAAATTATTTTAAAAATGATCTTTTTTTGTCTTTTATCAGCAGTTTTTCAACATGAAAATGTCCAAATGCAATTTAATTTATTTAGAAAGTTTTCTATTAAATGATACCTACCTTTTTACTCTCCTTGCTACAGTTTTGGAGTTATGAGTCTTTACTTTTGTGTATGTCGCTCTAAAAAAAGCCTTCAGGTCTTAAAGGGCTAAGGGTAGAGAAAGAACGGGCCCCTATCTATTAAGTCCTGAAGGAAAGACAATATCAGAGATATCAGAGCCCGCCCTGGCGGTTTATGAAGGACTCCACTGTCGTATTGTCTGATCTGACCAGGATGTGGTGTCCCGCCAAGAGATGGAGGAAAGATTGGAGAGCTAGATACACCGCCATCATTTCCAGGCGGTTGATATGAAGCTCGCTCTCTTGGCTCGTCCAAGCACAGAAAGCTGGGTGACCGTTGCACAGAGCTACCAAGCCCATTTTGGAAGCGTCTGTGAAAATGACTTTCCTCTTGCGCATCGTCCCTATAGCCATGCCCTGCTCGAACCAGCAGGTTAATATATGTCCTTATTAACTATACAGCAGGGGTTCATCCAAGGAGCCAGGGTTGCAGCGCACGCCTGATTCACCTTGAGTGAGCAGCGACCATGCTACTGTAGTGGGCGCATATGAAGCAGGCCCAACTGCATGGCTGGTGATGCTGAGCCCATGAGACCTAGCATCCTCTGAAATGTTCTGAGCGGCAGAGAGGATCCGGGCGTGAAAGTTTTCGTGAGCTGCTGAATGGCCAGGGATTGCTCTGGCGAGACTACGGCCCTCATGCAGGTCGAATTGAGAATAATCCCCAGGAACAAGATATGTTGGCTGGGAGATAAAGAGCTCTTTGGAAAATTGACCCTGAGCCCCAAGCACTCTAAGTGGCCGAGGAGAAGGGATCTGTGTGCTACTAGCTCCGCCTCCAACTGGGCCTGGACAAGCCAGTCGTCGAGGTAGAGTATGCGTATGCCCATCTGCCCATGCACTCCGTAAGTGTGGGGAGCCAGACACAGCCCAAATGGAAGGACTTTGTATTGATACACCACCCCTTCGAAGCCGAATCTCAAGAATCGTCTGTGATGGGGGCTACCTGGATGTGAAAGTAAGCATCCTTCAGATCCAGTGAAAAGAAGCAGTCTCCTGGGCGAACCTGCGAGAAGATGTTTCAAAGTGATCATTTTGAACGAGTGCTTTATCAGGTATCATTCAGATATCTGAGGTCGAGGATAGGTCTGAGTCCGCTATCCTTTTTGGGAACGAGGAAGTATCGGCTGTAGAAGCCTTATTCGCTCAGTGCTGGGGGAACCATTTCTATGGCTCCTTTTGCCAGCATGGTGTTCACTTTGGAGCATAGGACGTTCATGTCCCTGCTCTCTACTGAGGTTTGGACCACTCCGTTGAATAAAGGGGCCCGCTGAGCGAACTGGAGTACATAACCTTGTTTTACTATGTTTAGTACCCAAGTTGACACTCGGCCTGGGTGGCAAGGGGCTGGATTGGTTCGAGCACCAAGTCGCTGTGAGGAACTGTGGTGGAAATAAGGGGTGGAAGAGGACATTTGCTCTCTTTTTGAGAATGTTTGTTTTAATATCTCTGCTATAACAGCAGTGCACTGCCAGGGCATTTGAACAGGCAGAAAACAAATTTTTTCAAGCAACCGGAAATTAATGGGTTTCATTAGCTTAATTATGTCATTTTTAATGCAAAGATGACATTGTTTGAGATGTCTGTGTTATGACAACTTGACATGAATCAATGCATCATAACCTGTCAGTGTCTTTGTCATGACAACTTGACATTATTTAGCTTTATAAATTAACAATACATTAAACTGTCATGTGGTTGGTTTTGACATTGGCTGTCATGAGGCTATTATAATAGTGTCATGAATATTTTTCTTAACCTCAGCTACAGTGGTACAAATTGAATTTGTCATTAAAATCTCATTAAGTGTTAATACTCTGTCAAATAATTTTATAACAGCATCATGGATAGTTTGTTTGTTTGTTTGTTTTTTATAAAGGTTTCCTCCAACAGAAGGTCAGATAATAGACAATATCAAATTTCTTAAAAAAAAAGATGACACTGTTATAAAATAATGGTAACACTTTATTTTAGGGTCTTTTAACTAGTTGCTTATTACTATTAGCATGCATATTACTAAAATATTGGCTATTTATTAGTAATTATTAAGCACATATTAATGCTGTATTCTGCATGACCTTATTCTACATTCTTAATCCTACCCAATACCTAAACTTAACAATAACTCCTAATTTACTGCTTATTATAGTTAATTGTTATGTCATAGTTAATAGTTATGTGTTCCTTAAACTAAAGTGTTACCAAATTATTGTAATATAATGTTAACCCATAAAGCAAAGTAGTTTCTTAAGTTTGATAATTAATCTGCTATGTCATGTTTATGACAGGTTATGTTGTCTTGGTAATGTCAAGTTGTCATGACAAAGACATTGACAGGTTATGATGTATTGGTCCATGTCAAGTTGTCATTACACAGCCATCTCAAACAATGTCATCTTTGCATTAAAAATTACATAATTGAGCGAATGACACTTAATGACAGTTGTCATAAACATGCATAAAACCTACTTTATATTCATGACATGTGTCAAGTCATGATTATGAAGGGGTCATGTCAGTCTTATGCATACCCCTTCAAGTAAAGTGTTACCGTGTATTTTACTGCACTTTTTTCACCTGGGTCTTTGACATCACATTCTTTCACTGTACTGAGGAGAGTTCTGAGATCCTTTGGTAAATCCAAACCTAGCTCCAGAATTATAGTTAATAGTTCTGAAAGTGCAGAATGAGAAATATTTGGGTTAGATGCCCATTCAGCCAGTTTTCTTTTAGCATCATAATGGGGTTCCTCTTCGGGATTATCAGAGCAAAAATCATCATCATCAGGATCACTAGCCATGTACAAGTCATCAACTTCAGTATCGACATCAAAATCCAGATATACAGTTTCATCAGCATTGTCCTTCACATCTTTCTCAATATTTTGCACTGTCTGGTCCACAGCCTGATCTGCCTGCTCCATAACCTCCATTGCAAGACTCAATAAATGCTGCTGCACTTCTGATTTTGATTCTCCTCCTCTTCGTCCATGAATTTCCATTAAGGTACAGAGATAATAGATATATAGTCTTCTCCAAATCTATAAGAACAATAAAGTCGAGTCATCATATACCAATTATATTTTGTTTTGAAATCAAAATATGCATAATGGAAGAGAGTTTAGAATTTGCAGCCTTTAATTCCAGATATTTATATGTGTAGGAGTTAAACTAAACAAAATCACAGCACTTTTTGTATTATAAAAGCCAACTCATAGCAAAACTATTAGGACATCTGACTACAATGTTTTTGATACCCAGGAGAGTCCTGTTACATATATTGCTTAATAAATGCCTCAGAATGGTATTAGCCCTCAGTTGTGAAGATTAAATTTGCTGTTAAAAAGCATAAGCCAACATACAGATCATATAGTTGTCTATGCTGGAAAAAAATTAACAATTCTAAAGAAGAGAGATGACAAATCAATGAGGCATTGTATAAACATTGATCATAACTAGGGATGGGACGAAAAAATTGATTCACCTAACTATCACAATTTTTTTTAACAGTTTTAAAAATCTTTTTTTGTTTTTGATTACAGAATTGCTATTAATTGGGGCTTGAGCACCAAGGTGAGGAAACGGTTTCCTCTGTTTATTATTATTATTATTCTGACAGACTAGTTTTCAAAATGTCGTTTGAGTTACAATTATTATTTTTACAATTGAAATTATAATTTTTTTATTATTTATTGATATAATTAAAATTTATTAAAAACCCCTGTTAAAGTAAATTTCACATGATTATAAAAGTGACTGTTTAAAATAAACTAGCATAGGTGAGCAGAAAAATCTGGACATGTACCTTACTATTGCCTGAGACTGATATTAAAATTATCTTTGCAGGTTCTGGGATTTAGCTCTATTTATTAATTTTATAATAAAAAAAATTTTTGTATACCACACATTTTGAAATAAAATGAAAGCATGCTTTTGGGGCATAAGATTGGTGCACAAATGATAGCTCAGAGAGGTCAAAAAACACATGAACAGAAGTGTTAGTATAATATAACATCAGCAATCTCAGACATTCGCATTAAGACTGGATTATATTTCTCAGAGTACTGTGGAGTTTGCACAAATAACAGTATGTAATTTGCTCTGGAATTATTATAGAGGTTGTCTGAGAAAAACAGAGACATGGCAAATCAGGATGATATTTTGCACTCATTTGAAACTGACCTATGACATGAAATTCATCTAAATTTAAACGATCTCATGGATGTGGCTGTTGTGGTTTGTGATCATATGGGCACCAGCTGGTGCAGTAAATGTGGTGTATTCAAATGACTCTGACATAGTCCTTTTATGTTTACCCATTTTAAATGCCTATTGCCCGCCACGCACAGTTGCCCTGAAGCCACCGGGTTGGCGGTGCCACCGGGCTTGGGCCCGTCATTGCTGCTTGCAGCTATATTGCTGTTTGGAATTCATTCCACTTGAAAATGAGTGCCATTTTGTTATGTCATTTTCTTAACTTAACAGTACATTTGTAAAAGTTTGAATGTGAAAAACCATGTTCAACACACCCACATTACCTTAATAGCATATATTAATGGGCTTAACATTTTAGGTATCATAGATTTCAGTAACTCTTATACAAATCAGCTCTAATATATAGCTTATGACAGAAAGGCCGCGTTCACATTGTGGAAACACAAAGATATCGTACAAAACGAAATTGCATCTAAAATACGTTAGTAGTATAGTTATTAATATTACTTGTTTTACCAAGGTAAAATACCACATTAATGTAAATAGCTCCCATTCACCTTGGACATCAATTACTAAATGCTGCTAGATGAATACTCAGACAAAAACATCAAATATGTTGTACTTAAAAAATGAGTCTTAAATAGACTTAAACAGACCCTCTGACAAATAACTTGCAAAACAGTTATAAATATGAGCTAAATCAGCACAATGTCTTTGACTCAGTGATTTTAAGTATTATGTCCTCATAGTGTTTTTGAGCTCAGTTTTTGGGAGAATGTTTCCTCTCTGGTGATCTGCTGTCCCATCCATGGTGTGGTTCATCCAAGTGGAGTGATGAACAGATGTGCAGTATGGGTTTGCCACAGATGCTCCTATAACACTGTAAATAAATATTTTCTTTGTGTGGCATACCCTTGTGTAATGTTGATTTATGTGTTTATGATATTATTGATCACTGTCATTATATTGTCCAAACCTGATATCAGTCCCTCTGCTATTAGTGACTTGTGCAGATCTGACCATGCCTTTAGAATGTCTGCTTCCAGTTCTTTGTCAGAAATCATATCTGGATCAGGCATTTTAAAAGTTAGAAGCAGAGAGCATCTGACACCAACATAAATGAGACCCGACACTGAACAGAGGAAAGACAGGATTTTAAATACACAGATGATTAACTCAAATGATGAACAGATGATGATAATTGGGATTAGTGTCCATGGTGAGATATTGTGGCAGGAAAATAGAATAAGGGAACACGTGATCAATGAAAACAAACTGAAAGTCCATGAAAACTAAGACACATTGAACAATACTGACAAAATTGAATGTTGTTTGTGTAACAGTGAAAACTAATGCCATGCTTCCAAATGAGATCTCCTTAGGGTAGCATGTACAGAGTGAAAAGCAACGGTCCTAGTACTGAGCCTTGTGGTACTCCATATTGAAATTGTGATCAATATGACATCTCTTCGTTTACTACTACAAACTGATAATGGACAGATAAGTATGATTTGAACCATTAAAGTAAAGTGAAGACCTATGAACCATTTATTAATAATTTATAACCTCTGAAAGTGAACCTTAATGTAAAGTGAAGGCCTGTGAGCCATTTATTAATGTTATAAACAGTAATAACCTGTGAAAGTGAACCTTAATGTAAAGTGGACACTTATGAACCATTTATTCATGAGTTATAAATGTTAGTAACTGGTGAATAGGAACCTTAATGTAAAGTGAACACATGTGAATCATTTATTAATAATTTACAAACATTAATAATCTCTGAAAGTGAACCTTAATGTAAATTGAAGACCTGTGAACCATTTATTTATTACTCATTAGTAACCTGTGGAAGTGTACTTAAATGCAAATCAAAGATAAATATATCATTGAGTAACAAGCTTAATATTTATGACACTTGTTGGAAAATCATCAATAGTTTCACCAAACTGATTTACTAATAAAACTGAAGCAAGGTTAAGTTTTCTTTAGTACAAATTTTAATAAAACTACCTTTTGTAAAATAAACAATACAACTGGGTGGTAAATACTGCAGAGCAACAAAATACAGGAACATTACAGTGCTCTTAACAACTTAACCTTGTTTACGATGTAGAGCTCCTAAAAAAACATGGTGTACTTTTAAAGCGTTGTTAAATACAAACAAACCTTGAACAGAAATGTAAAGGAAATCTACAAGTAGATTGGAAATACAGAACACATTTACAGTGCTGTTAATAGAAATACTAGATGGAACAGGTGGAAGTTCAGAATGTTTTGAATAGAAATTAAAACAAAACAAAGAAAACGCTGCAAATGCAGAGATACATATTTCTTGCTTGCGCTGATTGAAAACACATGAGAAACATCATGAGACAGGAGAGACTCAGACATTGCAGTACTGAACACTGAACGGTCCATGCATGTGGATTTGGATAAAACAGGTAATCGATTTGATGCCGTGCCCGAATGCCGTTTATCCCTTCACAGTGGCATATAGCAGACGGGCATGTAGGGCTATTAAATTATTTTTCTTATTAACATGCTACTTTTATTATTAAATTAATATTGCAATTAATTTCCCCGAGATATCATAGCGCATCACTGCATAACCGACGCGCTGCGAGTTAGCTTACTCCTCATTTTGTTGTGAATAATTGACTGGAGTTTGAGACTCCTTCACCCGCATAACTCTCACGCAAAGTTTGCACATTGTTTGTGTGATATATCAACTGGCTCGCCTTCATGGTTTAAAATGGAAATATTTTCAATATTGCGACGTGGCATTTTTCTTTATCACCAGTTGCTCACAAAATGATGGACAATGGTTCACAAATTGTCCACGTCATTTCCTGTAATAATAAAATTAAGTGAATTATTAAATAAATTAGTAAATAAACAACAAGCAGACTTAAACTTGTTTGCTTAAAATTTCTGTGAATAATTTGCTGATGCAGGTACAAAAAAAAAAACTCTTGCCTCCTACCTCGAGAGTCAAATGTCGGCCATTTATACACACACACACACATGCACACATATATTAAAAGTGACATTTTTTACTCTACAGTTGAAAATTGAAGTGAAATTCACTGTAATAAAGATATAGACATTACATTTCAATTTATGGAGACATGATGGAAAATGTGCCATGCTTTAGTGGACGACACCCGGTGGAAAACAAACACTTTTTAAATGAAAATGACATGAAATTACAACTATAAACAGTAGATGGTAGCAGAGGACCAATCATTAGCTCATTTGCCATTTGTAATCATTAATACAGTTCTTTCCATATTTAGCTTTTGGTATTATTATAAAATAACTATTGTTAACCATTTTAGCACTATTATTTTACTTGGGTATTAGGGCTGCATGATACTGGGAAAATATGCAATATTGTTGTTGAGTATTGCGATAATGATATTTCTTGCAATATAACATTTCCCTAGAGAAATGTTATTTTTATTCGCTTTAAAAAAAAAATATGTATATATGTAATGATAATACTAAAATAAACAGGTAATATATATATTTTCTGATCTAATTAAATCTATTTTAGACAAAAAACTATGTCAAGGTGCAAAATATAGTTATATCAACCTAAATCTTAACATGAACATCCAGCTAAACAAAAACACCTGAAACTAAGGGTGGACGATTAGTTATTTTTGTTATTTTAATTTACCTTTGTTATTAAAAAATAAGAAGTACAAATAGGACAAATACAACAGGACAAATTCTTACGTGAAATAGCATTCAGGTAAGAAACAATATAGAAACTGAACGATCAAATGTAAATCTAAAACACTGCAGAGTCTTCAAATTAATTATATATAAAGTGATTCATAATAAAGCTACAAAAGTTATTCAGTCAAGAGCAGTGAGTGAATTTCTCTTTATTTGTTGTTGTTTGATAGTCAGCAGCAGGTTTACTCTATTAGGATACTATTCCTTTAAGACCAATTGCAGGGCCACGGATCCTACTAAAACGCATCCTAATTCTTTCCCAACTGAAACTGTTTAAATGAACACTCACCAAGACAGACATTTGACATAACAGTGTGTGTATTTGACTGTTTGAGTGTAATAAGGCGTGAAAGAGAACTGAAGGGATCATGCGCTTTAAGAAAGTGTGCTTGTGTGCGCGCCTCGGTTGTGTGTCAGACAGCAGACCGCAAGGACTTGTTTTAAGCAACTTATTGCAGTTAATAACTTTTTAACGTCATGTAAGTAACAGTCGCATGCCCAGTCTATTCACTGCTATATGCGTTGACCTAAAACTTTGACTTTTAGTAGCCTGTTAAAATCATTCATATATTGCATGCCATTTCGATATGCATATCGCGATATGTGCATTTGCGATATTCTGATAATTCCGATATATTGTGCGGCTGTCACAGATCCCTTGTCTTCCTGAACTCCATTTCCCATCATCCTCCTGTTTCCACACCTGCACTCACTTCCCTCGTCATCTCCCCATCATCACTCATCATCATCACCTGGACTTCCTCGTTTGCACTCCCTATATATATGGACTCACTCCCTTCACTCCTTGTCTCTTCTTAATGTTATTTCATGTGTGTATATGTTTCAGATCTGTTACTTCATTAAAATACCCATCATTGTGGATTTCCGTAGACGCCTCATCTCTATTGCATACTGCACCGTAACAGCGGCCCTATTAGGTATGAAGTATAGCTAGTGTAGGAAAAGTCATAAAGTGTCATGTCATTTTGAACATTTAATAAGCTTAGAGGGGGTTAATTATTTACCATTTTAGCTATTCAAAATACAAAACAAATGAACTTAGTTAATTATTAATGACAATATTAATCATTATAAGTAAATAATACATTAGATACCTTTAAATATTTTCGTTTCAATAAAAAAATCCTAATATTTTTTAAACATTGATTTATAAAGGACACATGAAAAACATTCACCTTTTTTCTTATGCTTGTTTAAGGTAACTGTTGCAGCTCTGTTGCTATGCATTACACATTAATCATAGTTACTACAGGAGTCGCTAAGTGAATAATTAAGTATTTATGCATTTGTCACTCCTGAAACTTTGCAGTACATGTGAGCATTGGCCTTAGAACCATGAAAAACAAGCTTTTCTTCAAATTGTGATAAGAACACTACCATTTATGGTGCAACTGACTGAGCTCACTCACACTGAAAGTCCTATTATAAGCAATGAATCTGAAAATTAAAATTTTATTTACATCACCATGCATATTACTCATCACAACTCACCTGCTGTAAGAGATGCAACCTGCTGCCTCAGAAAATCTCGCTCAGATTGCACTTCCTTGATTACATTGTTCTGACTTTTGACCCACTCCTTAAGATGTCAATCTCCCTTTTGTGTTTGTTGATCAGTTGTTCAGCGGATAATATTCTGGAAAAAATTCAGGAAACAGATTAAAAATTTGATCCATTAAATTAGGAAAAATGTGTGTGTGTGTGTCAAAATGGTCAAAATTTGATTGAAATCTCACCTATTATTATCTATGAAAAAATGGATCTATCCCTAATTAGACTTATTGTTTGGTATTGTAACATCATTTTGAGCACAAAAAGTATGATTTCTGCATATATCGTAGTACTTTCACCCACGTGGTATAGTTAAAATATGTGTGACGGTGGAACTTTCGGGAACATGCGTATAAAACAATCCCTGTGGACTGGTTGCCCTACTGCAGGCTGTAGAAATCGGATCAAATCTAACGTTTTTATTTATTTATTTTTTTTACAAATATTTTAAAACGTATTTAAAGTGACAATTTCAGTGCATTTTTTGAATCTCTACATCTCATTGGTAAACTATCACCCTTGTACTTACCTTCCATCTTGACTTTTTTTGGTCATCAAATGATCTGGAATCTCTCTTTTTTTAATTGTTCGTTTTGGAAGTTAATTTTCGAGAGGGGCAGAAGTGCCGATAAGTATTATATTAGATGAACAATGACTAAAAGTGTAAGCTGAATTCTGCAATAGCATGCCTAAAACGCCTGTTGCTTGCTCTTTATCGCTTACAGTCCAACATACCTGAAAGCTTTTAACGACAGACAACGAGGACGACTTCACGCCATTTTTCCTTTCAGTTGAAATATGTGACATATTCCTGAGAGTCCCGCCTATTGGTGGACTTCACATGACGGGGACCAATGAGGTATCATTATCCCTCCTTAACAGGCGAATATTCTTGTTGTATAAACTTAATATATTGATATTTTTGATTTCTGTGTAACTTTTACAATTTGGAATGCCACTTGAATATAACCCATATGGCCCAAATGTTGGCTTGGAATTTACATATGTGTAATGATCTGCATTTCTCTGTTTGAAATCTTACAAGCAGTAAAATGTCTTATGGGAATGACTGATTGCATGCAATGGGCCAATCAGACATTTGCTCTTTAACGAATACTTTGGGGGATGGGTAGAATTGAGCGCACTAATTATGATTGTGCATTTTCCACTGTTACCTTTTTTCAGACAAGTTTTGTGTATAGTCCAGCTTTACTTAAAGGGATTGTTCACCCAAAAATTTAAATTCTGTCATCATTTACTCACCCCCAAGTTGTTCCAAATCTGTATAAATTTCTTTGTTCTGTTGAACACAAAGGAATATTTTTTTTAGGAAAGTTTGTAACCAGGCCACTTTGGGGCACCATTGACTTCCATAGTAGGAAAAAAATACTATGGAAGTCAATGGTGCCCCAGAACTGTTCAGTTTCTCACATTCTTCAAAATATCTTCCTTTGTGTTCAACAGAACAAAAATATTTATACAGGTTTGGAACAACCTAAGGGTTAGTATTTGATTTTTGGCTGAACTATCCCTTTAATTAAAATTGACACTGAAGAGTCATCTTACTTTACACCTGCAGAGGCGGACTCCGCTAGATCGCAAGTTGTTTTTAAATTGCGTTATGAGCTCTCGTGAAAAAAATATAATTTATCTTTTGAATCATTGAATCATGGGAACACTTAATATACAGTGTAATCTATCTGTCTGTCTGTCTGTCTCTGCTGTAGGTGAATGCCTGATGCCATAAATATAACTAAAAAGGGAACTATGTTGATGAAGTGAGAACTATTAAGTAATTATTTCTTTATCAGGTTTTCACAAGGGCACCTAATCAGTGATGGCATTGCTGGAAACAGTAGAACACTAAGCAGAATGGCAAAAAAATAAAGAAACCATCTGGATTATTTCAATGGAAAGACTGAGAGCAAGGAATAAAGTTTGTGTGGGCGGAAGAAGAAAATTCGTCATAATAGATGAAAGCTGCTGCTGACATAAGCGAAAGGTTAGTTGTTTATTTTAATTCTTGGCAGTGTTATTCTTTTTAAAAATGATTGAATTCAAATGTTTATATTCAATTATTTTTGTTGCACATGCATATGATTGTAATTGAATTTCCTTAAATATTAAGTTATAGGGGTGAGTGATATAATCTAAAAAAAAAAAAGAAGAAAAAAAATCAATTCAATATTATTGAATCGTTGGTCATTAAATATCTCAATATACACCAGTTTAAGGAAATGTGATTCCAAAACGCTGCTAGAAACAGAAAATAAGAGGCTTGGGGCTCACCTGAAGAGGCAGTTCCACACCAAAAATTCTTTATTAAAACTTTGATGGATAACTCTAAAATATCTCACACTGTGTATGTATGTGTGTGTGTGTGTGAGAGAGAGAAAGAGAGCATGAATGCTCTTAGTGAAGTTACTAACAAAAATGTTTTTAGCAGTAAATTAATTTAAATGCTTTATCACCCACCCCCTATAGAGTTTTATTTATATATTTGCTTATTTGTTTTATTTATTTTTTCTGGAAATGTTTGGGACTTAGTATGCCCATGGGCGTTTTGGAAGAACCTGGCAAAGAAAGAAATGGGTCTTCGGAATGATGGGAGTTAAAAAGTTCAGAAGAAGACCAGTGCTAAAACTTGTGGAAAGAAGGTCAAGACACCACCTATTGCCTCTGATTAGACAGCATGTGAAGCAAGGCAGTACCATCATAAGTGACCAATGGAGGACATACAGGAATGCTTTAGGAAATATGGGATACATCCACTGTACTGTGAATCACAGTCAGTGTTTTGTTGATCCTCAATCAGGTACACAACATTTACAAAGAGCATGGTGAGCTTTTAAGGAACACATCTGGAGACAAAGGTGAAACAGAACTGAGGCGTTGTTAACAGAGCATCTTGCAGTTACTGAGTTGTCATACTGGGCAGGAAGAAAACATCCTGATGGGTTACTAGGGCAGCTGTTTAAAGATATTTTGCATGCATATCCATTGTAAAGCAATTATTATATGATAATATATGAAAAGAAATTATATTGGAATTATTGCACACAAGGCATATTCATTAGCCCATTGAGGCTTTTTTCTAGCAGGGGAAAGACATTGAGAATTATCTTCGGCGGTTCAAACGTCTGGCCATTACCTGGAGGTGGAGCTATCATCTGGTTCCATTGCTGACAGGGCAAGCATTGGAGGCGTACCTGGCAATGGATGAGGAGCAGGCTGAGGTCTACACTGACCTGAAGCAAGCATTGCTGGAGAAGTTCCACATATCTCCAGAGACCTACCGTCAGCGCTTTCGATCGTCTACAGTCCCAGCTGGAGAGTCGCCAACAGAGACTTACCACCGGCTAAAGAATCTGTACAGGCAGTGGGAGCACTCTAAAGACGAGATTGTTGAATCCATCATCCTGGAGCAGCTTCTTCGGGTGCTACACTATGACACACGCACCTGGGTGAGAGAGCATGAGCCAAAGTCAGGACTGGCGGCAGCAAAGTTGGCTCAGCAGTATCTGAATGCTCATCGCGGAGGTCTTCGTACTCAATCACCCAAAGGTACTGTAAGTGGGGTTTCACTTAACACTGGGTCTGATAGGGGTCGTGTTGAACTGACATTGCACAAGGGCCAAAGACAACGACCAAAGACTTGCTTTGCTTTCACTGCCAGCAGCCGGGCCACAAAGCAGCCGTGTGTCCCGCCTGCAAAGCAAAGCTTACAGGTTTTTGTTATGTGCCTAGAGAAGGGGACTGTGATTTTGACTCTGTGGGGGAGGGTCAGAATGTATGTGATGTGACTGTTAATGGACATGCACTGAAAGCACTCTTGGACACTGGAAGTTCTCTGTCAATGTTGAAACCATGCTTTGTAAATGGTGTCAATTATGTGAACAATACCTCTGATCAATGCGTGCATGAGGATGTAAAGCAATATCCCCGAGCTGAGGTAATGGTGGAGGTAGAAGGAACAAATCTACCTACTTAAGGTTGCCATAGTGGACAATTTACCAGCTGATATGATTCTAGGAAGAGACTTGCTAGTGCTATATGAACTTTTGAAATCCACTACCAAGGACTCTGAACATTCTGTTGCCTCTGTCACAATTAATTTGTCATGTCCTGCTCTTACTAGAGCCCAAGCCAGGGCAGGTCTGCAGCCTTTGCCAGACTTGGATGGTAGTCTGTTGCAGGGTAAGACTAAAGGGCCTAAAAAGTCACGGCGCTAAAGGTGTCTTGCAAAGTACCTGGATACCCAAGCCTCTGAAGCCTCGGTGGAGGGCCTTGAAGTTAATGGCTGGAAGGTCCCAGGGAACATAGCACAACTTCAAAGGGAGGATGAAACTTTAAAACCCTTATTTGTCAAAGCTGTGCAATGAAGAATATGTGGTTTCACTGTTGCACTGTAGTGAGAGCACAGCTGAGATCGCATCACAGCCTATGGTAAGTCCGAAATCACCCCCTAAAGCCTCATTCACTATTCCCTACGTTATCCACTTATATTTTTCATTTGAAAGAGTGAATGAAAACGAGTGAGTGAATTCGGACAGTCGTTGTGTGTACATCGGCTGTACACTCGTTATTGCGGTGCAATGTGAGATTGAATGAGTGCGCGCGAGATAGAGGGTTTCTGTGCGGAGCGCCGCGATGAGATTAACAACATTCTCCACATGGATCATATATATCAGATATAGGCCGGAGCGAGCACGTTCAAGCTTTTTATGGACCTATTTCATATACTCTAGTGCTCCTAAACATGAACCAGCAGCGTGTATGCGCACATATTTCATCACGTCTTCTTCAAATGAAATGTATGCAAAGGACACTGAACTCTACGTCTGATCACGACCGCGATGACACGATGGGTTATTCTGCTATGAATAACCCAGGGATGTGGGGGCATTGGAGGAGGTATCTGTAACAATGGAGCTGGAACCAGGACATGAACGTGGACATCCAAGAATCTCAGTTTCAATGACCAATTTTACCCATCTAATAGAACTTGAGCTTCCAGTCAAGTCTATTGCAAATCTACTTGGTGTGTCTCGTGCGAGAGAACACCGACACCGTCCACACAGTGCATGGATGCCCACACCCTATCGCACTGTACGTGGTGCCCCTGTGCCAGTAGAACCACGTACAGCGCGATAGGGTGTGTGCATCCATGCACTGTGTGGACGGTGTCGGTGTTCTCTCCAGGATGACCAACCTGAGGTGTATTGCTTGGAGAAGATATAGTGTTCCTTACCCCATGTACATGATACACATAGACACCAACTATAAACTCATCAGGTATCTCTGCAAGGGATCCCTAATGTTTTGTTTAATAATTTTACAGCTTAGTTTTGAAGATGTGTATGTCAGGCTACGGCTGAGGTAGAACTATATTTCATCTAGCATGGACACACTTATTGTGCAGGAAAGCTCCGATGTATCAGAAATCGATAAAAGTGTAAAAAAATAAATGGATAATTCTAAAACTATACTTATATTTTCCTTAAATAACATGTACTCTCTAACTGCAGGTCTTACTATTCTCATAACTGTTATGTTTCGTAAAACAACAAGTTTTAAAATCCTTTTTTTTTCTTACTGCTGAACCGAGAAATCAATTTTCTCTCAGGTATGTCACCAGTGTAAGCTTCACAATGAATACTTATGCTTGTTAACTTAGTTAGGGTTTTGCAAAAAAAAAAAAAAAACATATGTTGACTTTATCTAGTGGGTGTTTAGGTCTACCCTACTTCTGTCAGGATCAGATGACAGGCAGTTAGCATAGAGTTTAGATTGGTGGTATGGTTCTGTTCTGGGCAAGCGATAACCCCACCTAAGAGAACAGAACCAAAGTATTGCAATATCATTAATTTCTTAATTACAATAAATAATGTAACAACATATTTGAAGAAATGAGTCTGATCAAGAGGAATATCAGAAGGGCAAGTCTGGGATGGAGGAGGATAATTAGCTCCTGCTGATAATACTGAATGGACCATATATATATATATGAATGCAGTGATAGGCGTCATATTCCTATAGGTCAGTGGTTTTCAACCTGTTGGCCACGGCCCACGAGGGGTCAGTGATCCTCCAGGGGTGCCGCAAGTTAATTTAAATATATTAATATAATTCATTAATTTAATTATTAATGTGTTACATTAAAAAAAGATCAATTAAATTAATTAAATACATTTAAAACAAGGCACCACCTCTCTCATAGCTAGGTATTTACCTCCCATCCCCACCCTGTATTTATTAGCACAAAATACCCTACAGGTCATTTTTTGTAGCATGTTAAATTTGTCACATTTTTAAGGGTCATGAAACCCCCGTTTTAGCCTGGTCGTTCACACCTCTGAGCTGGAAAAGCTCTGCAAAAGTGGGAGTGTAGAGGGGGGGAAGAGGGGAGAGAACAACCAATGAAGCACAGACCTACAACACACTCATTATACACAATAATGAATATTATGAGCACGGAGAAAATAAACTCCCAAGCACAAAGGGCTAATAATCCTTTCATTATGTTTGCAAGCACTGCAGTCTCATGATAAATGACACGCAGTTTAACACAGAAAGAATAAAGACAGTTTAATTTTTGTCCATTCTCTAAGTCTTTTGTTCATCAGAATAATCGTGTCATCGTGTTAAAATACACGTATCAGTGTCCAGTTTGCACGTATATATTTCATTTGAAGAAGACTTGATGAAATATGTGTGCATACACCGTGCTGGTTCATGTTTGGTGCAGGAGAATATGTGAAATATGTCTATAAAAACTTTAAACATGGATACTTTATGCTCTATAATCCACGTGGCTAGTGTTGTTAAACTAATCGCGGAGCTCTGCGCTCAAACCGATCATATGCGCGCTTCACGTGCATGAATATCATAACAATCATATTTTTCATGTGTTCGTATTCAAACTTCAGTTCTGACCACATCGCGGGCAAAATACAAACAACACTCATGTGCTGCTGTGCTGAGGGAAACATACACACGGCTTGCGTGTCCGAACGCAGAGGTGAATGAACAGCACTTTTGTGACATTTGAATTCTCCGCTGTAATGCAATCTCATGCGAACATATTTTCCATTTGTGCTGGTAGATCACAGCAAAACAATCCACATGCACCCAAACTTCTGCTCTGGTCGCAGGAAAAACACATTTTTGTTGTAGCACTGAGGAAACAAACACAACTATACGACCCATGTCTCTGAATGACAACAGAGACAGAGGCAAGAGAAGTGATACTTCCTCATGCATAATACCGCAATTATAATCTTATGCATACTACAGTGCAGTGATTGGATTGAATGAGCTTTTCCTCATGAATAAATGCAGAAACTGTTGACGTCAGCATGTTCGACCAGCCCATACTTGGAGCCAATCAGCACTCCGGATCTTGCCGGTAGTACACGATGACGTCAGATTTTGTGACGTTGCTCCGACTTTGCTTTTCAAACCGGAAGAGAAATCGCTCTGAAAAATGCAAAAAATAACTATATATTTTCAAATTATAAATAAAATTAATGAGTACCTTTAGTGTTTTCAATGATGTGCAGCCTATACATATCTGTTCACAGCTCAAAAAATGTTTTCTGGGGTTTCTTGACCCTTTAATGTGCTACCCTTTAAATGCAAATGAGCTGCTGCTCCTAAGCAGAGGGTGGGGTTTCAAGAGCTTGTGTTAGCACATATTGTTAACAGTGCCGATTACCTCACAAAGACTCACTGAAAATGTCAGAAACAGAAAAGAGTCGGACAAAGATGGAGAGACTCAAGAAGAAGTGACAACATGTAGAATGCAACAGGACCTTTCTGAATCTTTAGTTGCTTATTTTTTGTAGCTGATGTGGGATAACTTAAAGTCATTGATTAGCATATCTGTCATGATAATCTATAAATCGCTGGTGTGGGAACTGTTGTAAAATGCCTACAGGGTCAGAGAATATATGCTGCATGAAGATATGATAGTTTAGTTTAATTACAAATATAACTTATGTTGTCATCTTGCTTTTATGACATGCTATTGCATTCGTGTTACTGAATTCCAATAACATGGTCGCCCCCTTTGTTGTGTGTTCTTTGGGGTGGGGTTTATGTAAATTCTAGGGTTAGTGATGTCACTAACCCGGGAAGAAGTTTGTTGTAGTCCCTACCGGCCATTTGTTGTAGTCCTTAAACAGAGAATTCTATAAATACCTTCCTTTGCACTGAAATTTAAACAACATTATACACTAACTAAATTTAAAAATGTCATATACTCAACCACCCCTTTAAACATTTTTTATAATATTTGAATAAAGGGTGAATATGTAAATTTTCCTAAGCCAAACATAATTTCTGGCCACTACTGTTTGACAGTACATTGACTTTCAAACTGACCATCAAACCATGTGGCAAAAGGAAGCTGTTTTTATGATGATTTCAGGCTTTCCTGGAGTTGTTGGAACCATTGATGAAACTCATGTTGGCAACTGTAAATGAGGAGACATAAATCAATAGAAAATTATTCCACAGCATCAATAATAATTTGTGAGAAATTTGCACAATGCAAAGCAATTAAAAAAAAAAAAAAAGTTAATTAATGATTTCATTATAATTGAATTAAATAATTGGTGTCATGCTGCTGTGACTTCACCTTTGCAGGCTCACTACTGGCTGATTCAGAGGTTGAGGGTGGCCATTTGGAGTTCACAACATTTAAGTGTCACCTCAGTCAGCACTTAAGAATTAGTAGGCAGGAACACACCAAGCCGACAGTTGGCCGACTAAGTTTTCTCAGTGTGTTCCGCACTGTTGGCTGAAGTTGGTCCTAGTCTGCTTATTTTTTCAGCCGATTTGACATATTGAATCAGCGTCGGAGCTCGTCGGTCCGTCTGATCATTCTGATTGGCTGTTCAGCTACTGCCACCTGCTGGTTCGGAAAGGCATTTCATCTGAGGCAGGCGCAGAATGGACGTGCTACTTGGCCGTCGGCTGTCAGGCCAACTTTGGACCCACATATTTTGACACTTAAGAACATTTCTGAGAAGTTTTATACATACAGGCACAGCTCTCTTTGATATGGTGTGAATTATTACATAATTCTCATAGTTTTCCTGCCTGTGAAACTCTTTCAAAAGGGCAAAAAGTTAAAGTTATTTTATTATATGAGTTGACTCGAGATACAACAAAACTGCAAAGTCGCATTTGTCATCGTGACAGCAAGTGGACTTTTAAAGCTGGAATAATGAGTGGATTAAGCATTTCAATCGGCAAGAGAGGAAAAACATGGATGAACTTTCTTGGCAAGGAGGATTGTGCATCACAGTCAGGTACAAGGGAGAAGGCTACTAACATTAGATAAGACAAGACATTTTATTTTTGTAACTTGTTTATTGACTTATTAATAGCAATTTGCTGTGGAATAGACCTATGTGCGGATCGGGTCCAGTCGGGTCTGTGTCTTCCCGGCCGGGTTCGGGTCCAGCTTTCAAATAAAAGACGGGTCCGCGTTGGTTCCGGGTAGTACATTTATGGCATTTCTCGGTTCTGCACGGGTTCGGGTCCAACTTTCAAAATAATAGCCGGGCCCGGGTCGGTTCCGTGTAGCACATTTATGGGTCTGTGAAGACCTCTAATCCACTTGCATTGTGTGTGTACTAGTGCTCAGTGAGATTTTTGCAGGTAAACTACTGCACACTGACGCCCGCTAGAGAATGAGGTGTTTAGCATCATTGATGGTGCACTCGCCTCACATGCCAGCAGCAATTGACCCTTCGCCGGGAGTTTGATTGACAAGCGATCTATCCAATCAGAACGCCATTTTGTTCGACAAAGCAGTCAGGAGTTAGAAGATTAACCTCGGTGGACTTAAACTTGAAAAATGGTGTATTGACGTCTTTCCGCATTTGAAACAACATTCCTTCTCATGTTCATTTATGTTTATTTGATGCTATAAATTAACTAGTTGGAAGAGATGATCGGTTTACGAGCCTCGAGCATTAAAGAGCTACAAACGTTTTTTTATTGTTAAAATTTCTTTAAAAACTACACAGTTGAAAGCTGAAACTTTGTTTAATACCTGCTTTGTCTTGTCTGTCGACGTGTTGTCAGTGTCCTCTTTGCTTCGCAATGTATTTTTCACTGCGTGTGACGTGACAGCGCCACGGCTTGTCGGACAAAGCAACAGTAACTAAGGGGGGCGGGTCTTTGCGAAAGGTCAATTGGGCTGGGATTCGAGACCAACTTGGAGCAGGGTGGTTAGGATTGGAGTGTGAGTTTTGAAGGGAGAAGTGTGTTTGTTTGTTGATATTTGAAATCAACCCAGTGTTCAACAACGTATTTGAGAAATCGCATACGGCACCTTTAAATGTATTAAAATGCATTAAACATATTATATTAATTATTGTTTAAGTAATATTTTTTAAATTTATTACNCTGTGAAGACCTCTAATCCACTTGCATTGTGTGTGTACTAGTGCTCAGTGAGATTTTTGCAGGTAAACTACTGCACACTGACGGCCGCTAGAGAATGAGGTGTTTAGCATCATTGATGGTGCACTCGCCTCACATGCCAGCAGCAATTGACCCTTCGCCGGGAGTTTGATTGACAAGCGATCTATCCAATCAGAACGCCGAATCCGCCATTTTGTTCGACAAAGCAGTCAGGAGTTAGAAGTTTAACCTCGGTGGACTTAAACTTGAAAAATGGTGTATTGACGTCTTTCCGCATTTGAAACAACATTCCTTCTCGTGTTCATTTATGTTTATTTGATGCTATAAATTAACTAGTTGGAAGAGATGAACGGTTTACGAGCCTCGAGCATTAAAGAGCCACAAACGTTTTTTTATTGTTAAAATTTCTTTAAAAACTACACAGTTGAAAGCTGAGACTTTGTTTAATACCTGCTTTGTCTTGTCTGTCGACGTGTTGTCAGTGTCGTCTTTGCTTCGCAATGTATTTTTCACTGCGTGTGACGTGACAGCGCCACGGCTTGTCGGACAAAGCAACAGTAACTAAGGGGGGCGGGTCTTTGCGAAGGGTCAATTGGGCTGGGATTCGAGACCAACTTGGAGCAGGGTGGTTAGGATTGGAGTGTGAGTTTTGAAGGCGGCGCAATGAAGAGAGGAGTGTGTTTGTTTGTTGATATTTGAAATCAACCCAGTGTTCAACAACGTATTTGAGAAATCGCATACGGCACCTTTAAATGTATTAAAATGCATTAAACATTATATTAATTATTGTTTAAGTAATATTTTTTTAATTTATTACATTTATTTAAAGTTATAACATTTCTTATTAGCTCAGTTATAAACTTGATTGTCAATTATTTTTGTATCATTTTATCAACTCCATGTCAACTCCAATACAGCATATCTTTATTGGAAAGCGTATATCTCCTCTTCTCTGCTGCCATCTTGTTACTCTTAAGTAGGTTACGAGACCTCTCCAGCTCTCTTAAATAATTTAGGAGCTAAGACCTAGTCTTGACACTTAAGAATAAGTATGATTCATAAAGGTTCCTAAGTCTAAGACTAAGTAATATTACATCATTCTTAGAATTTTGACTCACTTAAGACTAAAATTTTACTCTGAGTGGCTTTATACATACGGACCCAGATCTTTTTAATATGGGAAACTCTTCTCACACTGAAAACATGGAAACTTCTTTCTGGTGTGAGTTATTACATGATTCTTGTTGTTTTCCTGTCTGTGATACTCTTTCCCAGTGGTCCCAAGTATTTGAGTAAATGTACAGTAATTAGTTACTGTACTTAAGCCACTTTTACTCTTTACTTGACTATATTTTTGAACAAGTGAATGTACTTTTTACTCCTATACATTTGTGATGAGTAATGCAATTAACCTTTTTGCATTTTGCATGGCACCTAACTTTTTCTGCAGCAGTTTGTTTCTGCTATAAAGAAGGCATTGAAGGTACTATATGCTGTGTGTTTTGCCTGTACTCACCCAAACTTGTACTTTACATGATTGCAAGTGCATTATCAGGTAGTTGTGGATCGCAAGTGTTTGATTTAGGAGATGAGGTCATGACTGCACTGGTGATAACCTGGCAACCCTGTTTTTCAGAACAAAACCTACCCAATTGCTACTCAAAACTAGCCCAATTGCATATCACAGGGGTCCCACGAGAAAACATTTCTGGGGGTAAAATCCACGTTTTTGGTGGGGCTCCCCAGATAAAAGTTGCATTACAGGGGCTAAATAACATGTTATTTGGGGTTGCTTCAACCCACGGATATGCAAAACAACCCGCGGAAATGGTGTAAAAGTAGCCCAATTATGTGGGAAAACCACAGACTTGGCTACACTGGTGATGAGGCTGAAACCAACACATCCAGTGCAAGTTGAATTTATCCGCTGTATTGACAAAACCTTTATGAAGGTTACTTGTGGCCTTTTTGTGCACTTGAGCTTAACTGAGACTTGAGAGGCTGTTGTGTTAACCTTGATTTATTGCAGTGTTGAGGTGTTCAGTTTTTATTTTTGAAAAACATTTCTCATCAATTAAATCAACTGTTTATTTTCACTGGCATATCTTTAAGGGTCGAGGACTAGTGCATCTTTGAGCCTACACTCAGCATGAATGAGCAAAATACTTAAGTACAGTTAAAGTCATATACTCCCAAGACTTTTACTCAAGTTGTATTAGAATTGGTCACTTTTAACTTGTCATTTTTGCTGTAAGGTATCTGTACATTTACTTAAGAATGGTTTTCAGGTACTCTTTACATCTCTGCTCTTTCCACAGCGACGACTTCTAAATCAGTTTTCTTTCGAGTGAATCCTCATGTGGCACTTAAGGTCACCTTTAAATCTGAAACTCTTTCCACACTGATCACATATGAAAGGCTTCTCTCCAGTATGAATTTTCATGTGGTCATAAAGGGTCAATTTATGTCTGAAACTCTTTCCACACTGATCACATGTAAATGGCTTCTCTCCAGTGTGAATATTCATGTGTTCCTTGAGGCTTGGTTCCCGTGTGAAGCCCTTCCCGCACAGAGTGCAGGTGTATGGCTTTTCTCCAGTATGAGTTCTCATGTGGACTTTAAGGTTTCCTTTCTCACTGAAACTCTGTCCACACTGTTGGCAGGTGTGAGGCTTTTCTCCAGTGTGAGTTCTCATGTGGACCTTAAGGCTTCCTTTATATGTGAAACTCTTTCCACATTGCAGGCAGGTGAAAGGTTTCTCACCAGTGTGAATTCTCATGTGGTCTTTAAGGGTTTTTTTTATAGTAAAACTCTGTCCACATTGTTGGCAGGCGAATGGGCTCTCTCCAGTGTGAATTCTCATGTGGACTACAAGGTTTCCTTTTTGACTGAATCTCTGTCCACATTGTTGGCAGGTGAAAGGTTTCTCTTGAGTGTGAATTCTCATGTGGTCTTTAAGGTTTCCATTTACAGTGAAACTCTGTCCACACTGTTGGCAGGTGTAAGGCTTTTCTCCAGTGTGAATTCTCATGTGGTATTTAAGGCTTCCTTTTTGACTGAAACTCTTCCCACATTGTTTGCAGTTGTAAGGCTTTTCTCCAGTATGAATTCTCATGTGGTCTTTAAGGTTTCCTTTATGTGTAAAACTCTTTCCACACTGTTGGCAGGTGTAAAACACCTTCTCTCGATTGTGAATTCTCATGTGGATTTTAAGTTTTCCTTTTCCACTGAAACTCTGTCCACATTGTTGGCAGGTGTGAGGCTTTTCTCCGGTGTGAATTATCATGTGTACTTTAAGGGTTTCTTCACATGTGAAACTCTTTCCACATTGCTGGCAGGTGAAAGGTTTCTCTCTAGTGTGAATTCTCAAGTGGACTTGAAGGTTTCTATGTTGATCAAAACTCTTTCCACACTGTTGGCAGATGAAATAACTTTTAGTTCCTGACTTTTGAGCTCTTTTTCGTGAGGAAGACATTTTAGCCTGTGTCGATCTTTTCCCAGTCATGAAAACGTGATGTTTATCATAATGTTCTTTCTCTTCTTCCTCTTTCAGTGCCATTAGGTCTATGGCAAAAATAGACATAAAAGAATTTAGACATTTAATGCATAACAACAACATGTATGATCTATACCCTATCCTTTGGATGAGGGATGGGCAGCTTTGTTTCTGGAGGTTCTTGCACAGTAAAGTTTAATCCTTAATCTAAAACACCTACCTATAATTTTCAAGCAGTCCTGAAGAATTAGGGTTAAATTTTGGGGTTGGGATAAATTTTGCTGGCGTGTTTGATCAAGGATGGAACTAAACTCTGCCAATACTCAATACACCAGTCATTTTCAAACCTGGTCCAAAGAGACCCACCACTGCACATTTTGTATGTACCGTTACTTATCACATCTGCTGAAGATCATCAGCTTGTTAGAAGAGAGCTGACATTGATGGAGGATTTTGCAGTTTTAATCACAAACTACTATTCCTGGGCCCGGTTGCATGAAAGCCCTTAAGTTATAAGGTTAAGGATACCCTTAAAACAAGGAAGTGAAACAAGGGTTGCAAGAAAAAAACCCTTGAGGCTTTCACTAGTATTTCCCTTAATTGCTTAAGTGTTCCCTTAAGTTCTGTTATGCATTGCAACAAAGTCCTTAGTAATCATTTAGCCCTAAAAAAATTAAGGGATCAAAACAAGTCATCTGCTAAACTCAAACACAATGGATGATTTCATGTGTGTTTCAATGGATGATTTCTAGCAATTGTATTTTTAGCAATTGAAATAAGCCTGTTGAAAGTATGGCATGAAACAGTGTGTATTTTAAAAAATAAGATTGGAAGAAACACAGTGGGCTTTGAATGGGGATTCCCTTTTCGGCAAGCAAGTACCTCCAGATTCTAAAGCTGAACTGGTGCATTAAATTACTGTGATTAATGGTTCATTCAGGTCAGGTCTTATGAAATGCATATTTTGCTAGAAATGCTCATCTCATTATCTCTCTTAAAACTCTCTCTTCCTTTCTTTCTGCAACGTGTATGAATGTTTATGTGCGTATGTGTTAGATAAGTTTGTGTTAGAATAAACAATCGAGTCTCCGGTAAATTTTTAAAAAGAAGTGTCTTTTGTAATATGCTTGTAAATTTAATGTCTTAAACTGTCGATCTTAAAGTTACCATGCTACTAAATAGTATTTTCACAATAGTTGGATATTCATATCCGCAACAAGAGCTTATTACGGCCCGAGCAAATGAGTGCTGGACAATTCAGTTGCTCGGTCGTAAACCAAGTGGGGCCTTTTTATAATTCCCTATAAATTATTTCATTTGAGCTGATTTGCTCCTACATGTTGATGCATGAGTACAATACAATAACAATGTTTTGGACTAATAAAAAGTAATTGGCGCGGCAAGATTTTGAGTATCCTTTAGTGTCGTAGCTGGACTCATAGAAACAATGTGCTTGAATTTTAGTATGCTTCGTGTCGTCCGAGTGCCTTACATAATCTCTATAACTCAAATATTGTAGAACAGTTTAGTAAATGTTAAACTTGTTTAAAAGTCAGTGGTCCTTTATGTTCTGTTAATTGTGGGAGATTTCGTAACTACAGCAACTGCTTCTCCACTGCCGTGTTTTGCCAGAAACTATTTGCGAAATGCTTAGTATAAACACTTAAGTAAGGGTGAGAGTTAAGATGATTGTTGCAACGCTCTTAAAGAAATTTTTTTTTCCCCCAAGGCAGTGGTTCTCAACTTTTTTTCCCAGTGGGCCGCACAATAGTCCAACTGCATGCGTCACGGGCCGCATATAATTTACATATGACATCACCAATGTAAACCAATCATATTTAATGTTATGGCATTAGCAGGTTTTATTATTATACCTAGATATTGCAAACAATGTATTCCACCAAATAAAAACTAACTTACTGACATTAGCTTTACAGTAATCAGATAATAATTCTTCATGAACATACAAAAACTGCACTTTAAACAGCGATTTAACTCTGTACAACTGTAAACTCTCTTCAACAGCATCGTAATAGTTGCCAAACAATCCCACAAACGCCTTAATAAGCAAATGTTACTCAGCTGTTTTTATAAACAACATTGAGCACATTGTAATTACAATCTCTAACGATATCAAGCATTCTGTCATGTTGCTATCTCTCGCGCAGCATCGGATCCGCAAGCGCGCGGTGCCCGAGTTGGCCTCATTCCAGTTGTGGTGCGCTGATGCGGTCATTTTTATTGATTTAAAATACAAGTGCATCAAACAAACACATCGAATTCACATGTCTTTTGAAATTGTAGGTTTTGCAAATATCAAGTAGGTTAATGTTACTTTACTACAGAGCAAACAGGAAGGCTGCCCATCTCACTCATTAGCAAACTGATTCTTACATTCTTCTTACCTTCTTGCTAATGCTACGTCTCTTCTTGTTTGCATGTTCCTTCATTGCATGTTCCTCATTTCGTTTTTCTCCTCTAATAACAAATTTGACCATTTTGATCCCTAAATTTACAAAAATAATGGCTACTGCTGGAATTCTGCCAAAGCGCACGCTTGAAAGAGTTCATTAACTGCGTTATTGCGTCAATACATATTGTTTTTAGACACACGCAGACCTATAAATGTCCACCAAAATTATTTTATACAACATTATAGCTCAAATTTATATTTGTTTAATCCATTTTAATTTAAATTAAGTACAAAACTAAATTGTAATGAAGGAGTGGATTCTGGAATCCACTGCCGCTTCAATATATATATATCTTTTAAGTTATTAATCAACATTTATCTTTCTGTTAAATTATTTTAATGACTTCTTCAACATATGTTAAAGCATTTATTTACCTTTTCAAACACTAGAAAATAATTTTGAATATTGTCTGTACCTCTCACTGAGAGAAAACTACATGTTATCAGTATGTTTTGGGAAAGTTTCCTGCTCAGAGCAGAGCTCAGATCAACTTCAGCCTTGACGAAGCTGTGAATCATGTGTATGTGCGCCAAGTGTTCTGTGCAGGTCACTTGTACTGGTGGACAACTGGCACTCTGCTTCAGACCAGCAGATGCCATGTCATGAACCCAAAAAGACATCCAGTACCTAAATCCAGGGTCCCCTCGTCAGCATCATGACGAATGGAGATATGCTTCTGACTATCTGTCCATGTGTGGAAGATTACCAAATTTGTCTATTTTTCTTAGCCAATTAGAATCATTCAACCTGAAGTAATGACGTAGTTAGTTGACTCTGTTAGAGTATAATTGTTGTGGAAATGTGAATGTATACAGAGCGGCCAACAAACTCCTTGTGAGACGTGAAGCTGGCTTCTGCTGATGAAACTGCAAACTATTCTTCAGTAAAATTTTCTTCAATTTATTATTTTTTTTAACTTTGACTCCAGGTCTTTATTCAACATATCGGTTCTGTATTCAACATATCTGGTCTTTTGGGTCTTTAACTGTAAAATTCCCCTACAGTAAAACTATAATTTATTTTTTTTAATTGTGGTCGGTATATCGCGGGCCGCATTTGCATTCGTGACGGGCCGCAGGTTGAGAACCACTGCCCTAAGGGATACCCTTACTTAAGAGGTTTAATGCAACCGGGCCCCTGTTCATCAATAGGGTGAGAACTGGATCCATTTTAAACCTAAATATACTCAAATTAATGAAATGAAAAGCTGTTCCGTATTCCGGTGTGGTTACCGATCACTACATCCGTACCACACCCAAGCATAATCCAAACATGCCTCTTCACGCGGGCCAGGGCATGGTACAGAGCGATCACACTTAAGGGGTTAAAAGTGCTCGGCCCGGCTCAGATCTCCTAGNTTGAATATCCTCCAGGCGTGTAGTAGCTAGAGGCGAGTGTTTGAAATGACCGACTATCTTTCTACAATTCGCCAGTGCATCACTCACACTTCTCTGTGACAGTAGCCCTTCATGCACCACCAGCTGGAGAGTGTGGGCGAAGCATCCCAAACTTGCTACATCCATCTCATCCATGGCTTTCTTCATGTTGCTAGCATTGTCGCGCAAAACAACATGAACGTTGGACTTGGGGATTTTCCATTTTACTAGCATCTCTTCAATTGCTTCGGCAATTGATTTGCCAGTATGTGACCCTCGGAACTCGTTCGCGTGCAGCACCGCACTTCGAGGGGTAAACGTTGACTCTCTGTCCACCCAGTGTGAAGTTAAACTTAGCAAAGACATGGGGCACACGTCGGAGCTCCAAATGTCTGTGGTAAAGCTGATTGCATGCACGTCTTTCAGCATACACAAAATGTGTTCTCTAACTGTCTCGTATAATTTGGGTAGCGCAGTTTCAGAAATATATTTACGACCTGGCAAACAGTACCTTGGCTCCAAATGCTCCATTAAGCGGCGAAATCCCACATTTTCGACAACAGAAAGGGGTTGGTCATCCAGGACAATAAACTCCATAATTTTGTCGGTTATCTTTGTTGCTTTTTGGCTGTCTTTGGGGAATTTATCTTGTCGCTGGAAGGCAGTTTCCAGAGTTTGCTGCTGCAGTTCATCCTTTTTTTTACCCTTAGCTTTGGTGAATGCGTCGTGCTCTTTAGTGTGACGCGTCTTCAAATGTTTGATTAAGTTGCTGGTGTTGAAATTTGCAACATTCGTGCCACCCCTCGAAATTGCTTCTTTGCATATGTTGCATTTCGCCGTCTTACTGGTAGGAAAATCCACTGTAAAGTACTGCCAAACTGCCGACATGATGCGTTAACGTTAGCTCTATGGTTAGCTCCTTTTAAGGAGGAGTCAGGTGGTCAGTNCACTGACAGACGGCTGCTTTCAAACACTCCTGCTTTTTTTAAATTCAAAAACACTCCCATGTGTTGATCATTGTAGCCAATCACAGGCATATCCGATCAGTGTGTCAACACAATGGCCAATCAGAGGTGTTTATGAATCCGCTCAACAGCGCTCTAAGTGTCAGATTTTTTCAATTTCAGCATTGACTTGGTAACAAAGTGAGTGCTTTCGACAACTCTAGTTTGCAAGTATGTGTCTGAAGTGAAGCAGAAGAAATGTATCCAGTGGTGGAGAGGAGACATGACCTGGGGCCCGTTTCAATAAGGAGGTTCAACCAACTCTGAATTGAAACTTGAACTCTGAGTTGACTTACTCTTCAGTTTCAGAACAGCTGAATTGAGTTAGTTCAATCAACTATGCACCACGACTATGAAAAGCCATCATCAATGGAGCTCCGATATTACGATTAACCATGGCAACAGCACGTGACAAAAGGACATCTGCATACTTCTGAGTCAATGCAAGTTTAATTCTTATCACTGTTACAATATCAAAGGTGAAAACTGGTATAATGGTAAGTTATTGAACTAATATTTATTTTCATGGTACCCCACATGCAAAAAAAGAAGAGGAAAAAAAATAATGCAGGATGCAATAACAAGAGTGTAAATGATTTTATCGTTATTAAACGCTCGTTAGGCAATTTACTTCCACTTTTAGAACATTTTGTTCATTCTTATTGAAAATAAATGCCTTTCTGATGTGATACGTGATGGCAAAAAGGGAGAATAGCGAGCTCGGCAAAAGGCGGATTCGAACCCAGTCAATCACATCACAAGTTAAATCTCCGCACCCAACACACTATTGCCTACACCACTGCAGTCACAAGAACGTGTGTCAATTTTAACCTGGTGTTACATTGGTGGGCGGAGCTACTGTAAATTTGCACTTGGTAATACCCAGGAGAAAAAAAAAAAGTATACTTGAGTGCATTAATAAATACTTAAATACAAGCAAGTACATTTCTAGTACATTCTTTCTTTTGGTGCTAAATAAAAGAGCACAGTTGATAGTATATAGTGTATAACTTTGACTATTTTGAGACACCATGAATTTGAACTAAAATATGCTTTTAACATGCTATCTCTGTATTAAAAAAATTATTTAGTTACCACTTGTAATACACTTGAACCCATCTTTCATAGACCTTTAAATGTACTCATCAGACATAGGAAAATACACTCATGAATTATTTAAAATATAAGAATAATATATGATAAATATATACAAAATATATTCATAATGTTGTAGGCAATAAATTATAAATACATTTTGTATATATTCACTATATATTAATCTTATATTTGAAATACATCAAAAGTCTATTTTAAAAGTGTTTGAAAGATGGGTTCAAGTGTACTACAAGTGGTAACTAAATACATTTTTTTAAATACAGAGATAGTATGTTAAAAGCACATTTTAGTTCAAATTCATGGTGTCTCAAAATAGCACAGTTGAGTACACTTAGATGTTCTTTATCTTAAGAAGTACAAAAGAAGAGCTTTTAGTATTTTAAGTACAAAATAAGTGCACGGAAATAGAGCACTTTAAGTATATTATGGAAGTGTACTAAAATAAAGTGTATTTTACTGCACTTTTTTTCACCTGGGTAGACACTCCGACACTTTCCGTTTGTATTAAGATTATTTTTATTGCCACACTGGCACATATTGATAATTTTACTCAAGTAAAATGCACTTAATTTAGATACCCCAGGAAACAAGACTAAATATCTTATATAATTTTCCTATAAAGAAAATCCATCTTGATTTAAGAATTTTTAGATATTTGTACTTGAAATAGGATGAAAAATATTTATTACGAAAAGCATTTTTGCAGTGTGAATGAATGAGTGAACTATTTAAACATCACTTGCACTTTAAAAAGGGGGAGGAGACCGAAGGAAACTCTAGGTTTACTTAAGAAAACCTGCTCCTGACCAGGTTAGGTTCACAGAGTAAGTTACCATGGTAACTGACTCTGAGTAGAAGTTACCTCTCTTTCAGAAACGGGCATGACTTACCCTGATTTCTCGGGTTTGACATACCTCCCATTCTGAAACAGAAAACCCAGAGTTTCCCTCATTTCAGGGTTAACATACTCAGAGTTTTCACTTATCCTCCTTTCTGAAACAGGCCCCTGGAGCAGTGGTTCCCAAACCTGTCCTGAAGGACCCCCAGCACTGCACATTTTGTATGTCGCCCTTATCTGACACACGTACTTCAGGTCTTGCAGTCTCTACTAATGAGCTCATGATTTGAATCAGGTGTGTTAGATGAGAGAGACATCCAAAATGTGCAGTGCTGGGGGTCCTTCAGGACAGGTTTGGGAACCACTGCCCTGGAGGATCATATAACATATGAGCTAGTCTCAGTATAAAAATCCACCTGTTACTAAAGACCCTCTTGTACGAGACAAGTGCAGGTAAAAGAGAATTGTACTTGCCTGACCGGGTCACTGAACTAGTAGCTTGATTTAATTATAAAAAAATAAATACAAATATTTCCAAGCAGCAGTTAACAGAGCCAAGCACAACAGAGGCAAAATGAGAAGCAAAACACACC
>RJVU01019282.1:20194-77844 GCA_003731715.1 Anabarilius grahami | reverse complement strand
CGCTTGAAAGAGTTCATTAACTGCGTTATTGCGTCAATACATATTGTTTTTAGACACACGCAGACCTATAAATGTCCACCAAAATTATTTTATACAACATTATAGCTCAAATTTATATTTGTTTAATCCATTTTAATTTAAATTAAGTACAAAACTAAATTGTAATGAAGGAGTGGATTCTGGAATCCACTGCCGCTTCAATATATATATCTTTGAAGTTATTAATCAACACTTATCTTTCTGTTAAATTATTTTAATGACTTCAACATATGTTAAAGCATTTATTTTCCTTTTCAAACACTATAAAATAATTTTGAATATTGTCTGTATCTCTCACTGAGAGAAAAGAACATGTTATCAGTATGTTTTGGGAAAGTTTCCTGCTCAGAGCAGAGCTCAGATCAACTTCAGCCTTGACGAAGCTGTGAATCATGTGTATGTGCGCCAAGTGTTCTGTGCAGGTCACTTGTACTGGTGGACAACTGGCACTCTGCTTCAGACCAGCAGATGCCATGTCATGAACCCAAAAAGACATCCAGTACCTAAATCCAGGGTCCCCTCGTCAGCATCATGACGAATGGAGATATGCTTCTGACTATCTGTCCATGTGTGGAAGATTACCAAATTTGTCTATTTTTCTTAGCCAATTAGAATCATTCAACCTGAAGTAATGACGTAGTTAGTTGACTCTGTTAGAGTATAATTGTTGTGGAAATGTGAATGTATGCAGAGCGGCCAACAAACTCCTTGTGAGACGTGAAGCTGGCTTCTGCTGATGAAACCGCAAACTATTCTTCAGTAAAATTCTTCAATTTATTAATTTTTTTAAACTTTGACTCCAGGTCTTTATTCAACTTATCGGTTCTTTATTCAACATATCTGGTCTTTTGGGTCTTTAACTGTAAAATTCCCCTACAGTAAAACTATAATTTTTTTTTTTAAATTGTGGTCGGCATATCGCGGGCCGCATTTGCATTCGTGATGGGCCGCAGGTTGAGAACCACTGCCCTAAGGGATACCCTTCCAGGTTTAATGCAACCGGGCCCCTGTTTATCAATAGGGTGAGAACTGGATCCATTTTAAACTAGGGCTGCACGATTAATCGCATGCGATTGTCACGCGCATAATCCAAACATGCCTCTTCACGCGGGCCAGGGCATGGTACAGAGCGATCACACTTAAGGGGTTAAAAGTGCTCGGCCCGGCTCAGATCTCCTAGTGCGAATACACCCTTAATTTCTGTTACAAGACACATTTTAATTCATTATCAAAAATCATCTTATCCAAAATCTATATTATCCAGGAAAAGTGATTAACTCTTTCCCTGCCATTGATAGAATTTTCCGGCAGTCCATGTTTTAACTTATATGCAAATGTGAACTTGTGAAATAAGTATATGAAACATAGTTATGCGTATTTGGCATGCTGTCCGGGGGGAGGGCTCCGAGCTTGTAAATTTTGGCCCGAACCCAGAGTACTCCCCCCAGTTGTGGTAAAAAGTAGATAGAATTGAAGTGAGGAGATGATGTGGAGGAGGGATGCTGATGAACTGTCAGATGAACAGAGGTTAGTCTGCTGTATTTATAACTCTTGTCATTGGTTTGCGTTGATTAACTGAATGCTCTCCACCTGAGCTAATTCGTTTAATTATCTAAACCTGTTCCTCCAGAACTTTGTTATAAACATCATATATGGTAGGGGTGTTATTACTCATCTGAATCAGTACAAAACCTCAGAATCAAGATCCGATGAAGAAGCAGAAACAAACGATAAAAGCTTTGATCAAGTACATGCAAACTAACGCAATCATAAAACAATCAACATAAAAAAATCTTTTATGAAGCTTTTTAACGTTACTGAATGACATGTTGAACCCATGAAGAGGTGTAAGATTTATATATCAGGTATCAAAAGTATAACGTGCAAGATTTGGGGGTTGATGGATGTGATCTATGAATCCGATCCAGTCATGGTCTTTAAAAAAAAGCTTGATTTTCTCAGCTTATTGTTCAAAATGTTGCTATTTTTAAATGAAACTTATTAGTATTAATAAAAAGATTGGGGGCTATATGAGTCAACATTCAGAGTGTGAAAAAGAAAAACTGAATCAGTGTTAAGTAGATAATTAAGTGATGATTGAGGAATAGTGATGAACATCTGCTGTTAACAAGCAGAATAACTAACACACAGGAGCGTTTGAAAGCAGGCATCTATTGTGGACCAGTCCACTGACAGACGGCTGCTTTCAAACACTCCTGCTTTTTTTAAATTCAAAAACACTCCCATGTGTTGATCATTGTAGCCAATCACAGGCATATCCGATCAGTGTGTCAACACAATGGCCAATCAGAGGTGTTTATGAATCCGCTCAACAGCGCTCAAAGTGTCAGATTTTTTTCAATTTCAGCACCGACTTGGTAACAAAGTGTGTGCTTTCGACAACTCTAGTTTGCAAGTAGAGATGTTCCGATACCATTTTTTCCCTCCCGATACCGATTCCGATACTCGTGCTTTGGGTATCGGCCGATACCGAGTACCGATACCAGTGTGTTAANAGTTAGTTCAATCAACTATGCACCACGACTATGAAAAGCCATCATCAATGGAGCTCCGATATTACGATTAACCATGGCAACAGCACGTGACAAAAGGACATCTGCATACTTCTGAGTCAATGCAAGTTTAATTCTTATCACTGTTACAATATCAAAGGTGAAAACTGGTATAATGGTAAGTTATTGAACTAATATTTATTTTCATGGTATCCCACATGCAAAAAAAGAAGAGGAAAAAAAATAATGCAGGATGCAATAACAAGAGTGTAAATGATTTTATCGTTATTAAACACTCGTTAGGCAATTTACTTCCACTTTTAGAACATTTTCTTCATTTTTATTGAAAATAAATGCCTTTCTGATGTGATATGTGATGGCAAAAAGGGAGAATAGCGAGCTCGGCAAAAGGCAGATTCGAACCCAGTCAATCACATCACAAGTTAATTCTCCACACCCAACACACTATTGCCTACACGACTGCAGTCACAAGAACGTGTGTCAATTTTAACCTGGTGTGACATTGGTGGGCGGAGCTACTGTAAATTTGCACTTGGTAATACCCAGGAGAAAAAAAAAAAGTATACATGAGTGCATTAAAAAAAATACTTAAATACAAGCAAGTACATTTCTAGTACATTCTTTCTTTTGGTGCTAAATAAAAGAGCACAGTTGATAGTATATAGTGTATAACTTTGACTATTTTGAGACACCATGAATTTGAACTAAAATGTGCTTTTAACATACTATCTCTGTATTAAAAAAATCATTTAGTTACCACTTGTAGTACACTTGAACCCATCTTTCATAGACCTTTAAATGTACTCATCAGACATAGAAAATACACTTATGAATTATTTAAAATATAAGAATATATGATAAATATATACAAAATATATTCATAATGTTGTAGGCAATAAATTATAAATACATTTTGTATATATTCATTATATATTAATCTTATATTTGAAATACATCAAAAGTCTATTTTAAAAGTGTTTGAAAGATGGGTTCAAGTGTACTACAAGTGGTAACTAAATACATTTTTTTAAATACAGAGATAGTATGTTAAAAGCACATTTTAGTTCAAATTCATGGTGTCTCAAAATAGCACAGTTGAGTACACTTAGATGTTCTTTATCTTAAGAAGTACAAAAGAAGAGCTTTTAGTATTTTAAGTACAAAATAAGTGCACGGAAATAGAGCACTTTAAGTATATTATGGAAGTGTACTAAAATAAAGTGTATTTTACTGCACTTTTTTTCACCTGGGTAGACACTCCGACACTTTCCGTTTGTATTAAGATTATTTTTATTGCCACACTGGCAGATATTGATCATTTTACTTAAGTAAAATGCACTTAATTTAGATCCCCCCAGGAAACAAGACTAAATATCTTATATCATTTTCTTATATAGAAAATCCATCTTGGTTTTTAGAATTTTTAGATATTTGTACTTGAAATAGGATGAAAAATACTCATTATGAAAAGCATTTTTGCAGTGTGAATGAATGAATGAGTTAACTATTTAAACATCACTTGCACTTTAAAAAGGGGGAGGAGACCGAAGGAAACTCTAGGTTTACTTAACCTGCTCCTGACCAGGTTAGGTTCACAGAGTAAGTTACTATGGTAACTGACTCTGAGTAGAAGTTACCTCTCTTTCAGAAACGGGCTTGACTTACCCTGCTTTCTCAGGTTTGACATACCTCCCATTCTGAAACAGAAAACCCAGAGTTTCCCTCATTTCAGGGTTAACATACTCAGAGTTTTCACTTAACCTCCTTTCTGAAAAGGGCCCCTGGAGGATCATATAATATATGAGCTAGTCTCAGTATAAAAATTCACCTGTTACTAAAGACCCTCTTGTACGAGACAAGTGCAGGTAAAAGAGAATTGCAAGCAGCGATTAACAGAGCCAAGAACAACAGAGGAAAAATGAGGAGCAAAACACACATGGAGCATCAAAACCAACTGCAAAAATAGTTTTAAAGATTACTTTTTTGGTGATTTTTGCCTTTATTGTGACTGGACCGTAGAGAGTGGACAGAAAGTAAGGTGGGACTGCCCATGAGGATATCGGCGCCAACAACAACAAAAATAGCAATTTTAAACATTTGTGTATGTAAATGACAACCATGATTATTGTCACAATAATCACGATATGTAATTTTCATACCATTTCACCTCTTGCCTCAATCTGCCAGTTCTTACTGATTTCCAACCTACTGCTGTACCACAAATGACAAGGTAAATATTTTTCACTGGTTTCATCAAATATTATTAGTTCACTCGGTTCTACTTCAAAATGTTTTACACACTTCCCCTGCTGACTTTCCTCAATATGACGCACACATTAAATGATTATTGATATCCACCTTATTCCTGACTAGCCTACTGCGTTTCGAATTATGGGTTGCACTTCCGGTTTGGGGAACTTCCATTTAAAAAGACTGAAACGAATCGTTTCAAATCAAGGTTGCCCTACAAATAAAGCTTATCCGTCAGTTTGTCTGAATGAGCTGTCAATTTTTCTTTCATGTTTTATTTTTAGACATAACGAGAATAACGTAACGCTTGGTATTTTAACGTAACACGTTATAACAAGAATATCTATGGCAAGAGCTCTTTTCAGCCGCTGCTTTCTATCCTCGTGATTATTTTCTTTTCTCTCTGCATTGATGAAGTGAAAAACAGTCCTTTCTTTGTTGGTCTTTATTCAGGAGAAATGAAACAGAATTTTGAGTTTTTGCATGATTTCAAGGAGGAGCCGCAAGAATTGATGGACACAGGCTTTGATGGGAAGAGCATTGTCCTCAAAAACACCATATGTGAAGCTCAGTTTAATGGTCACTATGGCTGTGATTTTTGTGAAGTGAAAGTACTTCAGGAGAGCTAAATGTTTTTTTGTTTTGTATAAAGGATGCGTTTCGAATTATGGGTTGCACTTCCGGTTTGGGGAACTTCCATTTAACAAGACTGAAACGAATCGTTTCAAATCAAGGTTGCCCTACAAATAAAGCTTATCTGTCAGTTTGACTGAATGAGCTGTCAATGTTTCTTTCATGTTTTATTTTTTAGACATGGTAACGCTTGGTATTTTAACGTAACATGTTAATATCTATGGCAAGAGCTCTTTTCAGTCGCTGTATTCTTTTCATCATGATTATTTTCTTTTGCCCGCATACCGCTGTAATAGTATGAAAAAGAACAACATATACTGCACATTTATGGTCTGTTCTCCTGATATAATTTACAATATATCCCATTAATAATTCACTGGAATGCAGGAAGAATCTCTCGTTTTTCTCCTCAAAGCCTCACGTCTCTCCAGGTTTGTTATCACAAGTAAATACAATTTATTATCTCTAAAAATGATGAAAATCACTTTGAAATAGCATCATGCAATGCTGAAGTTCATGAACAGTTTTTATTAAGGCAACGTATATTACATAACAATAACTAGGGGTAGAGAATTTAATATTTGTCCATGCAAATTTAAAAGTTGGGTAGGGAAGAATACTTTTCTATATACTAGTGCTATTGAATGGAATAAATTACCAGCATCATTAAAGGGAGTAAAAAGATTTTGGGAGATTTAAAAGTTTGGTAAAAAGATGGTTGTTTGGTGATGTAAACGAGCTTGCTTTGTGGTGTGTCTATTGTCAAAAGTGAATGTATTTTATTTTTTTAAATTGTAAGTTGATTGGGAGATACTGTTGCTCTGTCACTTCTGTATATAGCCTCTATTCTTTATATTAACATCGAGGGCCGCAATGGAAATAAGCCAAGGGCTTTGTGTTTTATCCTCGACAGTTTTTGTGAAGTGTATGGGATACATGTTATTTTGTACAATTTTTATAAAGGCTTGTCAAATAAATAAAACTAAAACTAAAATACAGATATATATCACTATTTATATTTAACCCGTCCGTTATTGCTGTGGAAAGAATCGCGCTTTTTCATGGTCTAATGAAAGTACCTTGTTGATGCTTTTACACTTTTAAATGTCCTTTTAATGTTCGTTGGTTGAAGGGTGAGTAGAATAATGTCATCTCATTGTACCCAGTTTAAAAATAAAATGTATTATTGCGTTCATAGAGCGAGTCTTTCACTGACTGTTTACAGCTTAATGGAAGTTACTCCCATAATTTGCACAAAGCATCATGGGCCGTAGGAATAAGGTGGATAGGGATTGTTCAAAATAATAGGACTTACTTATTGCTTGATTTAATGTTCAGGAATGTTAAAATGTTAGCACAGCACTTTTGAGCATGAATGAAAACAATCTTACTTTTCCATTGTTCTCTATTCAGAAGAAGATATTGGGTTTAATGTTGCACAATATAACTCTTTTGTTTTGGCTTGTTCTATATTATTTTCTAAGATTATACTTCTGTATATTCTCTATTTCTGTAGAGCTGGACATTTTAATAATGATCAAATGACTGAGTTCAGCTGTGAGAATAAAACCAACCTGTTTGTTCCTCAGTTTCTTCATGTTTCACTCTGAATGTTTCTTCAATCTTTATGTCTTCACTCTCCTGTTTAATTAACGCCATCTTTAAGAAGAGAATAATTAAAGAAAAATTACATTTCTTCATGGTCTTCAATGTCCTGGTTAGACAAAAAAACCCACTCAAAACTAACGCTGCTAATTAATAAACACTTCATATATATTTGGTATTTAATGAGTTGTAGATTATATTTACACTTTGATGAAAACATGATTAGTTTGTTAGTGTTTGTTGTTCTCATTCATGTTCACTGTTTGAGCAGCACGTGTCGTGATTCAACGAATCATTTCTCAAAGTATTTGATTCAATTGATTCAGAGTTGAAAAGTTCAGTTTCATCAGTGGATGAGTTTTACTCACACAAATACTCTTCATTACAGTTAGATAAAGAATCACAATGTTACATTAAATAGTAAATAAACTAATTTCACATCGCTTGTAAAAAAATTATAATAATAATAATAACAACTATAAATCACTTAACTGTTTCTATCGATTAAATTCTTGATACAAACCTTTCTTCAGCAGAATCACAGCAGATGCAGGAGCGCGGCGCAGTCTTATGACGTCATGTCGTCACTCCAAAATAAAAGTCCTGTTCACACGCTGCATTGTCTGCAATAACAGAAGTGCATAAAAATCCAACTATTTTTATCAGATAATCTATTTTTTTTTTAAATTAAAACAGTGACAAATAATATACAAACAAACATTTTAAAAAGGTTGAGTTCATGTGTCCGAAGTGAAACACATTTAAAGTCAGTGTTTTACCAATTATATCAAATTATTTATATTTAAGTTTAGAGATGGGTATAAAATGTGTAAAAAGTATCTTTCAAGAATCAGTTTAAGTAAAAGAAGCAATCAAAATTAAATGTAATTCATTCAATACCAAAGATTATTGCTAAAAGTTTGAGTCAAATTAAAAATGTAATCTTTCACTTATTTGTTATTAAATCAATAGCAAGTAAAGTCTTAAATTTTAAGGGTCATTTGTGTGAGTTGCTGCCTATGTAGTGATTCAAATTCTGCGATGTGGATGACTTCTGACTTTTCAGATGTATTTAAATATACAATATTATATAAATAATATGCTTACATTAAACAGGCCTATTTCATGTTTCCTCTAAACAATATTTTCTTGATTATCAAGCAGGTACATGAAAGGTCAATGAACAACATTTATGAATTGTGTGGCACAAACATGTTCATTCAACAGAATCCTTGCTTGGAGAAAATTATCTGTTTGATTTTTGGCCAAATTAAAGATACATTGTCTAGGAATTTGCATATGTGGTGCAGACTGAATTGAACAGGTCACAAACATTTTAAATACATTTGTCCTCAGGTTAAAGAAAACCAAATGTTTTGGATGGCTACCTCTCAGTTTAGTATACTTTGAATATCAACAGTTAAACACATTTAAAGGGAAATCCAGTTTTAATGCAAAAGAAAGCTGATGTCCATTCTAAAAAGCAAAATAATTAGGATAATAATGTAACTAGAAAATATAATAATATTCACTCTTCCCTTTTCTTAAACAATGGTTAAAATGGTTTAAATGTGATGTTTATCTCTTTTTTTTTTTTGAGGATGTTACCATAGTTTGTTTTTTTAAAACATTGCTACCTGAACATGCAGTTCTATTTCAATATTCGCTGAAATAATTTAAACTGCTGATTATGTTCTTGGAATACAGCCATGTTTTTCCTAATAGGCATATCTGTCATATTAGCAGAACACATTTTACAGATGAAGATCCATGATTCTAACTTGTACTTGGCCTTATGAAAAACGTAGTTCTTGCAATTGTTTAACACAGTATTTGTTACAATAAGGATGTAATTAAAGCTAGACCATTGATGGCTTCTCATTGCATGCTTAGGGCAATGTAACTATTTTTTAAATCTTTTTTTAAATCTATTGCCTTAATAGATTATATATTATAAATTCTAGGAAAGATGGTCATGAGAAGTTTAAAAAGCTTGCAGGATCATCATCATGTTTTCCTCTCTTTTCATCAGTCTTTTTAGTGGTTGTCTTTAGATCATGTTTGACTTTAGCCATAGCGTTTTACTACATTCTCAATAGAATTCAAATGTCATAGGAACAGCTCAAGCAAATCTTGTCACACTTTTTGGAGCCTGCAGTGATTCGGACACGGTGCGCCACTCATGCTTACAAAAGCTCAGAATGTGCGATTTATACAATTAATTAACAGCCTGATTCTATGTTTCAGTGTGGTGGTTAGAGTACCGGCAACATGTGATAAGTGCCGGTACGCAAGACAAAGAGTGGGTACGCTACAAATTAAAATAGAGAAGTGCCGGTGCGCACCGACCTACTTCGAGTAATGAGTAAAATTGCGTGGGTGTTTGAATCCAGATTGCGATCTTTTATGATTAATCATGCAATTTTATTGCGCTATGTTTTTGCACTGAATCAGTTTCACTTTTGTAGGCTATTGAGTGAATAAATAAAATAAATCCCTTCATTTCTATAAAAAAATCCAACCAATTTGAACTGGAACGCTGCCCCCCCTCGAAATTCACTCCCGGGACGCCGTCCCCCTGCATTCATGGTTCATCCCAACATAAACTGGGGCCCTGGAGCTCCCATTATTAGGGAAGGTTATCATGACACCCTTACTATGTGCCTCCACTCTTTGTGAGGTTTTATATAGCAGGTAACATTCAGAACGAATACCACCTATATTGAGTGGCATGGCCTCCTCTTGAGTTGAGAGTCTGTTTTCCAGGCTACCGCTCATCTGAGCTCCAGATTGTTGATATGTCAGTTGCTCGGGCCCGCCCTGGTAATCCTTCTGGTTGAGTGAGTTGGCTTCATCTTGTTAAAAGAGTTGCTCTGCTGAAGCCACCCCTCTGCTGAGCTCCAGATAATATCACAATTTCAGGTGTATGGCCATTGTTATGTCCCCTTGATGCCTTCCCTAGGTCAAGTGAAGTGGTTTCCTCTTGCTAAGAGAGTAAAAGGCGATATGCTGAAGCCTCCACTCCCCAAGCTCCAGATAGATCATGACTGTAGATGTCAGCCCTCTCTGGGCCGCTATGGCATTACCCTGTGGTGAGTGAGCTGGCTTCCTCTTGTTGAGAGTCTCTATTTGAAGCCACCACTCCATTGAGCTCCAGGTGGTTAGTTCACCTAAGTGTTGTGAGCCAGCATCTTTTTTTTTTAGAATTGTTAAGCTGAGGTTTCCGCTCCCTTGAGCTCCAGGATGGTCATGAATGTGTGTGTGTTAGCCCTGATATCCAGCCTAGGCTAGTACTTTAGGAGCATGTCTTCAGGGTGGTTCTGCCGTAGCTTTCTGCCTCCCGGCATGCCTTGGCTCGGAGTAGGCTACCCTTTGAAAACCTCTCCAGCTTAGGACTGGCAGTCAGTGATCCTGGTATGCCTCCTCTCATTGTGAGAGTCGTCCCCAGCTGGGGCCCACCTTCTGCATTAGGCTATTAATGAGAGTAGCAGGCTTTACGGCCTCCTCAATTTGCTTAGGTTGAGCTGAAACTCCTCTTGATATTAGAGTAGTAGCATTTTGCTTAGCTTCAGTTCCCTAGTGGTGTTAGGCACTGACAGATAGCCAGGTGTTGTAGGCTTTCGTAAGAATATCCTTGAGCATTTTTAGACTTCCTCTCATTTAGAGAGTGGAAAGCACTATGCTGAAGTATCTGCTTTCTAGAGCTTTGGTAGTAGCTTTATCTAGTTTGAGCTTAGAGCAGCCTCTCCACCAAAAGCACCTTGATTATCATCAAGTCGTGGGGTAAAGCAGGGTTTCTGCAGGTTTCATCAAAAGGAAATTAAGGTTTTTGATGAAAACATTCCAGGATCATTCTCCTTATAGTGGACTTCAATGGCCTCCAAATGGTTGAAGGTCAAAATTATAGTTTCAGTGCAGCTTCAAAGGGCTTTAAACGATCCCAGACAAGGAATAAGGGTCTTATCTAGAGAAACGATCTGTCATTTTTGAAAAAAATGAGTCATTCTGAATATCTGACATCCGAAGAACAACAGAGAGATTAAAATTACATACTCTTCTGAGATTATAGCCCGTGTGTTTTATTAAAATGTATTATTATTGATATCTTAAAAGGACGCACCGTAAACTGCTGAGCACCTGATTTTACGATTTTTATAAATGTAATAACTTTCCGTCTCAGATTGTTTCTCACCAAATCCTACAGTATACCTTCAGAACGCTTGGAAAATATGGCACGAGTTGCATAGGATTATTTTACGACAGATTTGCATCCACAGGTAATAAGCTTTAAGAACAACATCAGTGTGAGTAGTGTGTCCCATCGGCTAATCAAAGGTTCTACACACACTTGCAGTCTTCACGCCCACTTGAACACTTGAGGCAAATACAGGAAATAAGTTGTGTAAGTAAACAAGTGGTCAAGTGCAAAGACTGCAAGTGTGGGTATTTGGACAGGGCTATTCTTTCAGTATCAAAGCAAGTGGTTATACACTGCATTCCAAATTATTATGCAAATGACATATCAGTAAGATTTCAGTACAATAAACATTCAGATTTTAGTTTTTCTAAGAAAATGTTCGTTTGTTTATTTATCCATGTCTTTTTAGATAACTGGTATCAATCTCAGACAAAATAATTTACCAGATCTATGGAAACCCTACTTAGAGGTTGTTCCACATTATTAAGCAAGTCACAGTTCTCATGCAATATGGGGAGGAAGAAAGATCTTTCTGAAGATGAAAAGCATGAAATGGTGCAATGTTGTGCAAAAGGCATGAAAACAATTAATATTGTGTGAAACTGAATGGAGATTATCAAATTATCATAAGATTTGTGAGTGATTTTGAGCACAGCAGAACTCGGTCAGATAAAGGCTTATTAATGAAAGTTCCTACAATATTAGTTGTTTTTATGCCTTTTGCACAACATTTCATGCTTTTCATCTTCAGAAAGATCTTTCTTCCTCCCCATATTGCATGAGAACTGTGACTTGCTTAATAATGTGGAACAAATTCTAAGTAGGGTTTTCATAGATCTGAATCATAGAATTAATTTATTGTGGTAATTCTGTCATTAATATGATTAGCCTTTTGCTTGACTACGTTATCAAACAGCTAATAATGTGTTGTTAATGTTATACACACCGTTCCTGTTAATCTCAGACAGAGTCAGACAGCTGCCTTCTAACAATGAGTATCCTTACAAACGCTTTGAACAACTCAGAACGTCAGTGGAGAAAGGCATATATTTTATCATAACATCGTAATAGACTTGCTATATTGATAAATCTATAAAAATTTTCATATCAACAGAAAATTTACTGGGATAACCAGCTTCTCTCGAGACAGAACAGTCTTAGTTAATGATATGCTAAAGCCTGCGGCACGTTGTTGTGATTGGTTACAAGGTAGTCTGTGACGTCACAAACACCCACGATTTCAAACCGCGGGTTTTAGACTGTCTTTGGTTTACGGCAGTTTCAAACATAAAATACTCAGCAATGGTGCTGACTTATGAATTTGCACATGGTTTGTCTTAAAGCATATTAAAAACACTATAGGCATATAAACAACATTAACATTTTGATTTTCACAACAGGGGGTTTTCTCTCATCGTCTAGTGTCATGAAAAAAAGGTCGTCAACGAACATTTTTCATCATAGTTTTCGTTAACGAAATTCAAACTGCTGTTTAGGCTGTGCTCCGGTATGGGTTGTGTCAAGCCATTCATTATTCTTGTTGTTTGTTGAGAAAAAGATTAAATGTGTTTGCAATAAACGTGTTAAGAATCGTACAACTGCAGCAGAGGAGGACTATTATTCTGCCGTGCGGAATTGAGGAAGAACTGACGACGGCACGGTTTGATCTAAAGGGCGTTTAATTCCCGCTCACGTGTAGAAATCGAATATTCAAGCTGTTTATTCGTTTTTCTACCTATAAACGAAAAACAAATAATCAAACTGAATAAAATTTTTATTTTTATTTTTTAAAACAATCAAAAAAACGAGAAAGGAGACATTTTTAAATTTTTCTACTTTCAATATTAAATTAAAAAAACGACTGAAAAGCAACAAGTTCACCAGTAGGCACTACAAGCTTTACCATTTGGGTTCTCAGCCAATTAGTGCAATTCTTTATCCTATTTTATTACCTGTGTCTTGTGTTTAATTCACATTGTTTCAAACACCACTGGCCCAATGAGAAAACATTGGTCCCCATAATCAGCACTAAGACATTTTCATCTTATGTGTGTGCTAGTGCTTCTGTACTATTTCCAAAAAGTGGTTTAAAAGTACTTTTCATATTTGCAGATGGAGAGTATTTGATGGGTTTTCACGGCTCATCCTTTACCTGGCTGCTGTAACAAACAACAAAGCTCAAACCGTCCTGAAGAGTTTCCTGTCTGCAGTGGAGCAGTATGGTATCTGGAGTCCACTCAGATAAGGGAGGGGAAAACGTTTTGAAGTCATGGAGTCAATAAGAACAGTCACATAGCTGGAAGAAGTGTTCACAATCAGAGGTGCTTGACACTTCAATAAAGTAATTTGCCAAGTTAAGTTTCCAAATATTTGTATTATATTAAAATATTTTCTTTACCGAAATTTCTTGTTAATTATAAATCACACAAATCAATACAATTATAAGTATTGATTTTGTCTGTAAACATGTACTTATAAGTCCAGATGTTCCCACATTACTTTCTGATACTTGGAGTAAATAGTTGTCAGCTTTGGAACTATTCATGAAACAACAACATTTCATTTATTGTATTTCTGCCCTATCCCAAAGCAAAGATCAGTGTTGTGTTAAAGTTAAAATAACAACCTAAGGCCACACAGTTTGGACAAAATGGAGGACCATCAAGGAACACCTGAGCAAATTTTATTTTCACACAACAGCGGTTTGTCTTTTTTGCTTTGTATTTAATTATTCTATATTTAATTAACATACAACAGTTCACAATTATTTGAACTCAACATGCCATCAGTGTTAATGTTTCTCTATATTACAGCAGTCATAAACTGTGTTTGAAATTGCCCCTTATACCCTCATTCACTATTCCCTACATTACTCCACTAATATAGTCCACTTGAAGGAGTGAATGAAACAAGTGAGTGAATTCAGACACTGAGTGCGTAGGAACTGGGCTGCTGATTTCGCATAGTTTGTGTTTGCTGTTTAAAATGAAATGTAGCTCCAGTAGTGATGAAAATATATGTTGAACTCTGTCATGGAAACTAGCATGTACAAACCTTAACGATATAACGATCAATTAAAAAGGAATTTTTACCAGTATTGATATTATGTGATTTCCGTGATGTGATGAGAGTCTCTCTCTGTCACAGATCAGCCAGGCTCCCTCACCAACCAATCACAGCGCACTCCCTTACCAGAGTACTGATCACACGCACCTGCCACTCATCAACACTCATCACGCTGGCTTTATAAGCACTAGTGATTGGAAGTTCGGCTCTTTTCAAAGATTCTGCTCTTTTGGTTAGGGCCTGGGGTCTGGTACAAATATGATATACAAAAATTACATAGGCTACAGGTCCATGTAAATGCACAATTAATCATTAAAATATTGCAATCTCAATTCAAACACACTCACGATCTTATTCCTAAATGACAAAAATTCTGCAGTCTATTAAACCTTATTATGCCTTGAGATGTCTCTTAACCCTTTGGGGCGGTTTCCCGAACAGAGATTTAACCTAGTCCTAGAATAAAATGGCCCTTTAAACCAGATTAACAGAAATCTGCTTTCTCTGTCATAGTTTAAAATAGTCCTAGACTTAGTCTAGTCCAGAGTTTAATAAGCTGATTTCCAAGAGGAAGACTAGAGCTACTCCAGGACTAAACTGAGGCTTAAATTAAACCTACCAGGAGGAGCTTTAACTTCAGATTAACATTGTGATTTAAAGAAGACACATGTATTACTTGGATATATATCGATATTGATATACACATAAATATATATATATATATATATAAATATAGTACTGTACACTTTATTTAAACAATTTATTTTGATTTAACACCATTGTTTCTGGTTCAAATGTGATTGCTTCATGTTAAATTGACTTGAAATGGTTACTAGAACTCACTTGATGTTTTCATTTTGAAATAACATCTTTCAGTCAAGTAACCCAATCAAACAGGACTTTCACTTCCAATCATGCTTTGCACTGGGCTGAAGTGGGAGAGTAAATGTTGAAAAAGTGTTATTTTATGCATTTGTTTTTAGAAAGATGAGAGTATGGAGAGACTTGTTACTGTTTAATGTTATATTATGTAAATGTTTTTATGTTAGTGTTTTTTGGAGATTACTGTTGTGGTCAAGTGTAGAGCTTGTGCTTGGGTTGAGGACCTGCTAACAAAGATTTTTTTATTTTTTTTAAATTTAATTTAATGAAGATCTATTTAAAAATAATTCATTACAAATGGATTTCAAGGCATTTCTTTTTTTTTTCAGAGCTGATGTATTTTGCTTGTTTTAAAATAAATGTCTCTTGTTTAGTTTAGTTTTTATATTGGAGTCTTTTTTTCTGCCATTGTTTTCCTTGGATTTGCTTCTCAGTTCCATGCAATTTTAAGCTTTTCTTGGTTCATTCCATGTTTTCTAGACAGCCTCTCTCATGCTAATTCAGATTTGCACAGTTGGTTTTAAATTAATCTGGTTTATTTTAATTCAGTACTCCATAGTCCAGGTTTTAGTAATCTGTGTTAAAGAAATCCATTTTTTAAACCATGATTAACTATTCTGGATTAAGGCCTATCCTGGCTTAATTTAAATCCTGTCCGGGAAACCGCCCCTTAAAGTTACGATCATGCTGGAATATTAATTTAAACCTGCTTTAGTGCTGCCGCTGATCCAGAGAGTGCAGCGCTCACGTAAGATATATATATGAAACAGCTTCAGTGTTTTCAGCTGACACTATTGTTGTTCCTTTGTTACAAACATACAAAATATTGGACTAAAAGTTTAGTCCGAATATAAAAACCAATATTGTGGCTTCCGCAATCAAAATGAGTAAATTACCTTTGAAACTAACAGCCACGGCTCGTCTGTAAGGGCAGGTGGGGCAAAGCTCCACCAAAATAATCATCCAAACATGGACCTCTAAACTATGTGAGTGGCTCATTAATAAATGTAGCTCTCATTTGTTTTGTTGCTTGTTTAAAAATAATGTTTGAAATAAACATGAATAGGCCTATGTATATGCTATAGATGAGAATTTGCATACTTACTGACATACAAGCGTGCATGCAGCATCATGCAAAAATAAAGGTTTACAGATGTGAATGTTAATGCATTATTCTTAGTGACCCATTATAGATTCATTTTGCGTCCTTCCTAGAATGGGTAGTTTGGGACTTTGCACGATAAACAACATAAAATAGCATTGGTATGACAAAGCATTCAGGGGCAAATGCCACTCAAATACAGATATGCCACAAACTTACGACATGTTTGGAAAATATTACTGACTTTAATCTGTTTAATTGATATTTATTTTAAAATATCACTAAATTAGGATATTTATTTAGGACTTATCACATTTTCACTGGTAGAGCTGCAGCTAATTTGTTAGTTAGTCCTGGAGTTGTTTTTTATTTAAATAGTCATGTTTCTAAAGTGTCCATTCATGTATTGTTGAAGTTTTTGTTTGTATTTGCAGTATGCATGTATGGATACAGCAATGCCTCGGCAGGAGGTTTATTCACAAACCCTCAGAAGGAATAAAAGGGCAATGGAGCTGTTGGTCCATCAGGTCCACCTCAAGAGATCAGCAGAGCAAAAAGTTGCATTTTTAAAAAAAAAAAAAGAGCTCCAAAGTACAAAGAGCAAGTTGCAAAATGCTCTTAAGCAGCTGGAGGTTGCTCAGGCAGCTTTCAGCTGTGCACATGATGGTAAGTATTTAGTTTTGTTTTGTATGTTGCCAAAGCTGTGACTGTCATGGTGTAATTGTGTAATATTTGTGTACTATGTAAATGGAATTGAGTAATTCACAGCGTTCTTGATTTATTCCCACACATGGCTTTATAAAGATGTCATGATATGACAGTTTTAATATTTCATACAAACTGGCTGCATGTCAGAATAATAAAATAAGAGCACACTAGAACAATGGCCATTAATTCTTCCAGATCTTCTTATATTAGGAGATCAATCCTCTGATTGGATCACCTGTACATCATAAACCAATCACATTACAGCCTCGACTCATTGAATCACTTTACAACAATAAAATGCTGTTTTGAACTCCAAAAATAGATCAACCCAAAATCCACGTTTAAAGTGGAAATGAAACGCATGGTAATGCCCAAATACATTAGAAAACCAGCTTTGTGTAGTGTTGTTTTTTATTCATTTTTATTCCAGGGCTTGTTTTGTTTGTTTTATGGAGAGCTTGGTTAATAAGACCAAAAAGAGACTATTAACTACATCTCTTCAGTGAACTACAGTGACATTTTAATGAGTGAAGCAGAAATTTGGATGTGATGATAACACTAGGAGAATCACTCCCGAGATGAGAAACAAGAACCAGTCCAATATGACCTTTATTTACAAGCAGCTACAAAAATTCATACTGTATAAGAGCAGAAATAATACAGATTATTATTAAAAACAAACAGTCTAAAACTAACTGGAACATGCCATCATACATCAATAAAATGATGATTAAGAACAAGAGTTCAAACTAATCAATAAATAGGAGGATAAAACCAAAACATACATCCGCAAAGTCATTTTCATAAATATCTAAAGCGAGGTTCATTTTCAGGTTCAGGCTTCTAAAACAAGAAATAAAACAGCAAATCCTCCCATGTGGCAATATCCCAATGGTTCCCAGTCTTCTGGATTTGAATTAGTTACACAGCTGCAATGCTTATGTGCTGATAATGACCCATAAAAACAGTAATAACAGTCTCACCTGTATAAATATTACACTACAGTGTGGAGAAGAACAAACTCGCTCTTCTCTTTCATGGGACAGACACAGAGACACTAAACTGGCTCTCAGCATGAGCTGAAATGTTCCCAAACATTGAGACAGTGAGTTAATGTTAACTATACAGTTCAACTGGGTGGAGAAAATCAACAGATTTAGACTCTCAAATTCATCTGCTGCTGAATAATAATACTTCACTGATGCTACGATATATATATATCAGTATGTCATGCAGAAAGCCCAAATCAAATCATTAAATGATGATCAACAGGTTACAGATGTAAACTCAGTTAGCAGATATAACAGCTGACTAGCCTCTTCCATTAGTTAGTAATGAAAATTTGAGGAAATGTACTACTTAAAACTAAAATATGAAATAATTAACCAGATTTTATTTACATTTATAACAAAATAGGTTGGTAATTTTATTTATTGTATTTTCCATTGCTGAGTCAATGAACAGTAATTTTTTAATTTATTTTAAAAGCTTTAAGTCTAAAATAGCAACACAAAGGAGGATTTATGGAGTGTAAACACAATACTAACTTACACACTCTCCCTAAATCTCATTATGTCAGTTCATAATTCATAGTCATTGGTAGAGCGCTTCACAAACACAATGTGTTTTCTTGTATGAATTTACAAAGGCTGCGCTTATATTTTATTCAGTTACGTTTTTTTATTCTTCTGAAAACAAGCCATTGCTTCTGTATTCATTTTAATTTAAACTTTTCAAAGTTTCAGTAAATGTACACACCTATGAAATATAGATATTTGGTGATTTATTTATTTTTTCTTCCATTTAGATTTTCTCTAAACAACAAACCTGACAACCACATAAAAGCACATAAGTGAACTGAAAATCTCTTTTAAGAGCATTGCTTCTCTCATTTTTATACTGATTCTTGAAAGATAACTTTTTATAACTATGTTTAGAATCAAATTAACTTGTCCACATTTTTTATATTGGTAAAACACACCAACTTTAAATGTTTTAATTTGGACACATGAATGAACTCTGCTTTATGAAGTCATACAACCTTTTTAATTAACGTGTGTTTGTATCATATTTGTCACTGTTTTAATTTTAATAAAAAAGATTATATAAAAATAGATTTCTATGCACTTCTGTGATTGTAAACAATGCAGCGTCTGAACAGGACTTTTATTTTGGAGTGGCGACATGACGTCACAAGACTGCGCCGCGCTCCTGCATCTGCCGTGATTCTGCTGAAGAAAGGTTTGTTTTAAGAATTTAAACTGTTTTAATCGATAGAAACAGTTCAAGGTTTTAATAGGTTTTAAAGCGATGTGAAATGAGTTAATTTACTATTTAATGTAACATTGTGATTCTTTATCTAACTGTAATGAAGGATATTTGTGTGAGTAAAACTCATATCCACTGATGAGAAACAGTAAACCTGCGTCTCATTTCTCTCTCTCTATAAATCATAAATCAGTTTATCATGAACACGAGTTCAGTCTCTGGAGAGTCATGATGGAGAAACTGAACTTTCAACTCCGAGTCAATTGAATCAAATACTTTGAGAAATGATTCAGTGAATCACGACACGTGCTGCTCAAACAGTGAACATGAACGAGAACACTAACTTACATGTTTTCATCAATGTAGATATAATCTATAACTCATTAAATACCAAATATAGATCATAAATGTCTAAATATGAAGTGTTTATTAATTAGCAGCGTTAGTTGAGTTGTTTTTTTTTGTCTAACCAGGTCATTGAAGACCATGAAAAAATTAAATTTTTCTTTAATTATTCTCTTCTTAAAGATGGCGTTTATTAAAGAGGAGAGTGAAGACATAATGATTGAAGAAACATTCAGTGTGAAAGATGAAGAAACTGAGGAACAAACAGGTTGGTTTTATTCTCACAGCTGAACTCAGTCATTTGATCATTATTAAAATGTCCAGCTCTACATGAATAGAGAATATACAGAAGTATAATCTTAGAGGATATTACAGAAGTAGCCAAAACAAAACATTTATTTTCTGCAACATTAAACCCAATATCTTCTTCTGAATAGAAAACAATGGAAAAGTAAGATTTTTTTTCTATTCATGCTTAAAAGTGCTGTACTAACATTTTAACATTCCTGAACATGAATACCAGTAATTGAACATTAAATCAAGCAATAAATAAGTCCTGATTGAAACATTTTACATCAAAAACCATTTAATGTGTGTGTCATATGAAGGAAAGTCAGCAGGGGAAGTGTGTAAAACATTTTGAAGTAGAACCGAGTGAACTAATAATACTTGATGAAATCAGTGAACAATATTTACCTTGTCATTCATGGTACAGGTGTAGGTTGGAAATCACAAAGAATTGGCAGATTGAGGCTAGAGATGAAAATTACAAAATTATCATGGTTCTCATTTATATGTTTTTGTTAATGTTCTGTAAATGTTCAAAAATTACTAATACAAACTGAAATAATTTCAAAAAGGTTTGTATTAAACTCATTACATTAGCATGGATTTTTGATTGAATAAACATTAAAGGGATAGTTCACACAAAAATGAAAATTCTGTCATCATTTACTAATGTCATCCCAAACCTGTACGAGTTTCTTTTTTTCTGCTGAACACAAACAATATTTTGAAGAATCTTGACCAATAGTTGAAAGCACCCATTGACTTCCTCAGTAGGAAGAAAAGTACTATGGAAGTCAATGACACCCATCAGCTGTCTGGTTACCAACATTCTTCAAAATTTGTGTTCAACAGAAGAAAGAAACTCATACAGGTTTGGAACAACATAATGGTGAGTAGATGACAGAATTTGTATTATTAGCCCATTAATATTTCAAGCCAAATGTCAAAAATTTGATTGTAAGTGTCAAAAAAATACAATCAAAGTCAAACATAAGTAGTTTTCTCGACATGTGCTCATAAATATAAATGTCTAACTCCAAACTCTGTGTCATTGTTATGCCACACTGACCACATCAATTAGGTGACAGTGCCACCTACTGGTCAAACATGAACAGCAATTAAATCAGTTACACTTTATTTTAAGATGAGTTACATTGCAATTACTCAAGTACTGAGTAATATAACTCCATTTGTTTACTATAGAGCTAGGGTTAGGTTTAGGGTCGTAATTAAGCATTATTAACTCATTGTTATAGTAAGTACATGTAGTAATGTGTAACTGCATCACTTTAAAATACAGTGTTACCATTAAACATAGACCAATTGATTGCATCTATGATCTTTCAACCATTTTGCCTAAAGTAATGTACAAATGTCTAAAATTGTCTTGTACAATAGGATCTTTAGAAACAGGTAGATTTTTATGCTGAGATTCGTCCATATATGGTCCTCCCAGGTCGTCTACTCTCCACCGTTTGCTAAAATTTCTTCTGCTTCACTTCAGACACATACTTGCAAACTTCCTTAAAGTATTAGTTCACTTTCAAATGAAAATTAGTCCAAGCTTTACTCACCATCAAGCTAATCCTAGGTGTATATGACTTTCTTGTTCCTGATGAACAGAACCGAAGAAATATTAATAAATATCCTGACGCTTCCACCAGACTGCCTTTCGTATTCAAGTTACAAAGAAAAAGTAAATTGCCGTCTTGTCAGTTACACTTTTTCCGTAAGTTGAATAGGGAAGGGGGTAGGATGTAGCGTAAGCTTTGTGAACTGCAAGAGTTTTACACTTATTTCGGACGTTGATTACGGAAGGCGGTTTGGCGGAAGCTCGATATTTGACTTCATAGCTTGTTTAAATATGGATTTTTTTTTTACACAAACGCTTCGCTTCAGAAAGCCTTTATTAACCCCCTGGAGCCGTGTGGAGCACATATTTATGATGGATGGATGTGGATGGAAGCTTTTCCTTCAGCTAATACTCAATGACTGCCTTTCACTGCTATTATAAAGCCCAGATGCGTCAGGGTATTTATTAATATTTCTTCGATTATGTTCAGAAAGAAGAAATTGAAAACATATGCCACACCTGAGGTGGATGGATTATCTCGGCAAAGGAGAAGTGCTCACTAACACAGATTTAGACAGATTTGTAAAGAATATTCGAGAGAAATAGGCCTTTTGTGTACATAGAAAAAGTGTTGCGTTTATAATTTAGTTTCAGCTCTCTTATAACAAGATGATGATCTTAACCAGATGTGATAAGTAAAGGAGACATATAAAATGTGAAGTGGTGGGTCCCTTTGGACCAGGTTTGAAAACCACTGGTGTATTGAGTATACGATCTATAGACAGGATGGTCTGGTCCTGGAGGGACACTATTCTGCATAGTTTGCTTGAAAATTACAGTTAGGTGTATTTTATTATGGATAAAACTTAACCCTGCAAGACAGTGGCCCTCCAGGACCGAAGCTGCCCATCCCTGATCCATAGGATATTATACCAACACCCTTGGTAAAGAGCATTCATGTTTAAATTGTTTTATATCTGGTTTTTTTGCCCTAGACCTAATGGCACTGAGAAAGGCGAGTCATGAACATCACGATTTCATGACTGGGGAAAGGTCGACACAGGCTGAAAAGACTTTCTCACAAAAAAGAGCTCAAAAGACAAGAACTAAAAGTTATTTCACCTGCCAACAGTGTGGAATGAATTTTGATCAACATAGAAACCTTCAAATCCACTTGAGAGTTCACACTGGAGAAAAGCCTTATACCTGCCAACAATGTGGAAAGAGTTTTACTGTAAAAGGAAACCTTATAGTCCACATGAGAATTCACACTGGAGAGAAACCTTTCACCTGCCAACAGTGTGGAAAGAGTTTCACACATAAAGGAAACCTTATAATCCACATGAGAACTCACACTGGAGAAAAGCCTAATACCTGCCAACAGTGTGGAAAGAGTTTCACACATAAAGGTAGCCTTGAAGTCCACATGAGAACTCACACGGGAGAAAAGCCTTACACCTGCCACCAGTGTGGACAGAGTTTCAGTCAAAAAGGAAGCCTTATAGTCCACATGAGAACTCACACTGGAGAGAGCCCATTCGCCTGCCAACAGTGTGGAAAGAGTTTCAGTGGAAAAGGAAAGCTTGAAATCCACATGAGAACTCACACTGGAGAAAAGCCGTATACCTGCCAACAGTGTGGAAAGAGTTTCAATGAGAAGAGAAACCTTACAGCCCACATGAGAACTCACACTAGAGAAAAGCCTTACACCTGCACTTTGTGCGGGAATGGCTTCACACGGGAACTAAGTCTTAGGGAACACATGAATATTCACACTGGAGAGAAGCCATTTACATGTGGTCAGTGTGGAAAGAGTTTCAGATTTAAAGGTAACCTTAAGATCCACATGAGGATTCACTCGAAAGAGAACTGTTTTAGAAGTCATCACTGTGTAAAGAGTACTTGAAAACCATACTTGAATAAAAGAACAGATACCTTACAGGTAAAAAAAAATTACTCCATTACAAGTTTCAAGTCACCAATTCTAATACAACTTGAGTAAAAGTCTTGGAATATCAGATTTAAACTCTACTTAAAACTGCTGTCTGTAACTTTTTTTTGTTCAAAATGTACAAAAATTATAATGACAATGTACAGCATGAATCCATTTTCCAAACTGTGATTTTGTCTAAAATGTTTAATAAGTGTTTATATTTGGACTATTTTAGACCGGTCTGGTAGGAACCACCAGTAAGTACAGTAACTGCGTAAACCACCATAGACATAAACGGAGAGAAGTATCTCCGGCTACAGTGTTCCTCCACAAGACACTTGCCATTCTGTTTATTAACTGCTAGAGCACCAAAAGTGACGGATTGCAGCTATAAAGGATTAGTTCACTTTCGAATGAAAATTAGCCCAAGCTTTACTCACCCTCAAGCCATCCTAGGTGTATATGACTTTCTTCTTTCTGACAAAGATAATCGGAGAAATATTAATAAATATCCTGACACATCCAAGCTTTATAATGGCAGTATGCATTACCAAATGAGTATGAGCTGAAGAAAGTGTCTCAATCCACATCCATCCATCATAAACATATTCCACACGGCTCCGGAGGGTTAATAAAGGCCTTCTGAAGTGAAGCAATTCATTTGTGTAAAAAGAAATATCCATATTTAATAAGTTATGAAGTAAAATATGTTGCTTCCGCCAGACTGCCTTCCATATTCAAATTACGAAAAAATTTAACTGGCATTGCGTCAGTTCTGTAAGTTGAATAGGGAAGGCATAAGGCATACAGCGTAAGCTTTTTGAAGAATATGGAAGGCAGTCATGCAAAGCAAGCCTGTCTCCCATACCATACCATACCAGCACATGGCAATTGGGTTAGAACCAACCAAATGCTTGACTATAACTAGCCCGAGGTAGTATACTCACCGCCACCGTATAGGCATGAATGCCATTCTGCTGCGAGTTAGTGTCTCTAAAACCCTTAGGCGTGTTCCAGTGAGCAGCATGGTTTTAATCCTTACGAGGTCCCCTTATCTCCCATCTCCTGCAGTCCCCCGAGACAATCTTGGCCCCGGTGTAGCGAGTTAGCTCAAAAGGGAAATATTAATAATTATGAATATTTGAATCAGTTAATCAGATTTACACGATGTAGCTACATTAACATTACAGTCAGTCAATATCAGTTCATCCCGTGAACACTCATTATTATTAAAGGTGCAATATGTAAGAATTTTGCAGTAAAATATCCAAAAACCACTAGGCCAGTGTTATTGCAATGATGAATCAACGGAGTTAGGATCCATCTGCAGTTTTATTGAAGTTAAATTCACAACAATGGCAAGGACGAGGCAAAAGCAGAAACGGGGACAGGCAATGATCAGGGCAGGCAGCAAATGTACAAAATCCAGGAACAGGCAGCAGAGAATCCGGTACGAGAGACGTACATCAAACAGGTATAATAGTCCACTATGAAAACGCTCAGAAATGATCACCATGGCAAATCAAGACTTCGCAGTGTGTGTGTGTGTGTGTGTATGTGCTGCTAATGAAGTATGTGTGTGCCATGTGGTGCAGGTGCGTGCAATCAGTCCTAGGAATGAGGGCCTATGGGAAATGAAGTCAGAATGGAAAAGTCAATATTCGGGTGATGGCTCCCTCCGGTGGTGCGAGGAAGGAGGTGCGGGAGCTTCACTTGTAATAGCTATATATTTTGTTCACTTGAGTACTTACAAAATCCCAAATGTTTCCAACTATTTGTAAATTGTGAGAAAATTGCAATTTTAACCAAGGCTCCGGGACGTATGAGGAGGTGCCTGTCAATTGCGTCACACCTGTGTTACCCCCGGTTTTATTTTGTAGAAACCATGGAAAGACACTAATTTATTACATGTTTTAATAGACAAGGGAACAACTGTTTTGATATATTTATAGACAGAAAACTAATTGTTATATAGGTCAACAAGTTTACTCTTGTTTAAATCAAATTTTCTTGATTTTTTGCCAGTACTACGCTTTACCATGCCTCAGAGAAAAACACTATTTTGTCAAGTGGCTAACATAGCATAATCAGATGCAGCTTTATTTTTAGTAACAGTAATACAGAATTTTCTCTATCATACAATACTTTTTAAATCCAAAAACTTACCAACAATACTTTTTTACCCCTCCAAATCATTGAATTCAGATTTTCTAATCACTTCCATGGCCACAGGTGTATAAAATCAAGCACCTGGGCATGCAGACTGCTTCTACAAACATTTGTGAAAGAATGGGTCGCTCTCAGGAGCTCAGTGAATTCAAGCATGGTACCGTGATAGATTGCACAGGTGGCAACCTAAGTCCATTTGTGAAATATTCTAAATATTACTAAATATTCCATGGTCAACTGTTAGTGGTATCATAACAAAGAGGAAGCAATTGGGAACAACAGCAACTCAGCCACGAAATGGTAGACCACGTAAAATCACAGAGCGGGGTCAGAGCATGCCAAGGCATACACTTTCTGCAGAGTCAATAGCTACAGACCTCCAAACTTTGTGTGGCCTTCAGAACAGTGCGTAGAGAGCTTCATGGAATGGGTTTCCACAGCCGAGCAGCTGCATCCAGGCCTTACATCACCAAATGCAATGCAAAATGTCAGATGCAGTTGTGTAAAGCATGCTGCCACTGGAATCTAGAGCAGTGGAGACGTGTTCTCTGGAGTGACGAATCACGCTTCTCTGTCTGGCAATCCGGTGGACAAGTCTGGGTTTGGCGGTTAATNATTATAATAATAATAATAATAATAATTTTTTACTTTATATTTATTAGTGGCTTTAAAAAGTAATTCTCAAAGTTCTTTACACAGAAGAGTACAAAGTTAAAAGGTACAAATACAAGAATAACAACAAGAAAAATAAGAAACAACAGAAACGATATCTGATCTGAAAAATCACATATAAGCCAGTCTGAAAAAGTGAATTTTGAGAGATGCTTTAAAGCACTAAAAGATTTAGCATGTCTAATATCACAGGGAAGAGAGTTCCAGTGTTTTGGAGCAAAGGAAGAGAAAGCCCTGTCACCCATGGAGCCCATATGAGTGGTGGGAACAGTCAAGAGGCCTAACTCAGGAACAGAGCTCATGCCTGGGAGTGTAAAGAGTTAAAAGTTCAGACGGATAATGTGGAGCCAAGCCATGTAAGGCCTTATATGTAAGCATAAGAATTTTAAAATCTAAACGCAACCTGATGGGTTGTAGGGACTCCAAAATTGGAGTGATATGCTCTCTAGTTCTCGTCCTTGTTAGGATTCTAGCAGCTGAGTTTTGAACATATTGTACTTTCATTAAGGGTATTTTTAGACATCCATATTTTAATCTCAGAAATGCAATGTTCGAGGAAAGCAACAGCTGTGTAATCTTCAGGTTTTGAGTGAATGTAAATCTTAGTGTCGTCTGCATAAAAGTGATACTTAAAGGATTAGTTCACTTTTTTAAATAAACTTTTCCTGATAATTTACTCACCCCCATGTCATCCAAGATGTCCATGTCTTTCTTTCTTCAGTCAAAAAGAAATTAAGGTTTTTGATGAAAACATTCCAGGATTATTCTCCTTATAGTGGACTTCAATGGGCTCCAGACGGTTGAAGGTCAAAATTACAGTTTCATTGCAGCTTGAAAGGGCTTTAAACGATACCAGACGAGGAATAAGGGTCTCATCTAGCTCATTTTCTAAAATTTTTTTACAAAATATATACATTTTAACCATAAATGCTCATCTTGAACTAGCTCTCTTCTTCTTCTCTATTAGAATTCCAGCAGTGTAGACACTGCTAAGTGTATTACTGCCCTCTACAGGTCAAAGTTTAACCTTAATTTCTTTTCGACTGAAGAAAGAAAGACATGAACATCATGGATGACATGAGGGTGAGTAAATTATCAGGAAATTTTAATTTGAAAGTAAGACCAAGAGATTGCAAAAGATGACCAAGAGGAAAGATATACATACTAAAAAGTACTGGACTCAAAATCGATCCCTGGGGCACCCCAAATTTGACTGAGCCAATTTTAGACTTGTGCCCACCCATGGAAACAAACTGTCTATGGTCTGTTCTGGATGATCCTCTTGTTTGTTAACAATAACATTGCCAGGGTCTGAACTGGGCTCGAATGGGTTTGAAATAGCCGCCATCCTTAATATTTACACTTGCTGTTATGGAAGGGCAGGACATTTCCCGAACACACGCTACGGTGCCAATCACAACACATTGGGCCAGCTAACCAATCACAGCACATTTTGTATTTTGAAAGGAGGGGATTCATCAAAACCAGAACCACTTTGACTATTTTAACGATGACTTTAGTACCTTTCTGGACATCAAAAAGTGCAATGACATTGCTGCCTATGTGTGGATCAAATATGAAATCTGAGGGTATTCATCAACCTGTTCCAAAACCATAGTTTTATGGTTTTGGAACAGGTTGAGGGTGAGTGAATGATGACAGAAGGGTGTAGTATCACTTTAATGAATTTAGAGGATTTTAAGCCAGTGAACACTTTGTCGTTTAGAAGTTAGTCATTTGCATAAAACACCCAAAACATCTTAATATAAGGGGTTTCTGCCAACCTTTCCTTTCCTGTCTCGCGTCACTATCTCAGCAGACATGACACTTTTTAAGCTTTTCACAAATTTGAGAAATCATGACCCAATCATAGCAGTGGTAATTTGCTTCCAAGTATTGAATGTGGCACACATACATTGATGTATTTTGATGTAAAAATGTTGCTATTATAAAAAAGAAATGCAGTTCATAACCTCTTTGAAGACATCCAGAAAGCATGGAATCTATATTTCATGTAAAGATTAGTGCATATACAGTTAGTGAATGAGACCCATTGACTCAACTGATTTATTAAAAGCACAGTCATTCACTACCAAAACAATGGAAGTGTGCAAGAACAAATTGTTTGGTTACTTGGTAACAGACAAGATTAATATGACAGACAGTTGATTAATTAGCTGATTAGTTCAAAGTTGCTAGAGAGGTTTAAGATTTCCTAACTAAAGATTTGTAAGTTCAGATAAGAGAAAGCACTTAGGAAATGCCGTTCTGTAATAGATAAATTGGATCCTGACTGAAATCGCAGTGCTAACTAAGCAGAAAAGATAGGATTGTTGAGTTAGTACGTTTCTGTAATATGACCCCTGTTGGCCTTATGTCTACTGCATGACTGAATTGCATGAGCTAAAATATTAAGAACACTATTGCTTGTGTAATACTTTTTAAATGTCATATCATTCGTCTGGAAAAACAGAATCTATTATTCCAATGGAGAGAGCCCAAAGTCTTGTGAACTGGCTGAAAATAATCACTAACCAATATGAAGGAGACAGCATTGTACCGGGCTAAGTGGATTCGACAGAATGGGACAAAGAGCATTGCCGAGGTTGTCCATGAGTTCCCGCATCTCTTGAACATGCCTGGCATGTAATGGTTTAATGGAGTTATTAAAACGTCTGTTCTATTTCTAATTGAATTGCAGATATCATATAATAATTTAAAACGCCCTATCCCCATTGTATTAGATTTCCCAAGACTTTGATCAGGTTCATGGAGAAACTGGGCTGAAGTTGTTTGAATCATGGGTCACTTTCTTTGCTGACAGAATTTTAAGGATTTCAATTAAGGAAGAAAAGTTGAATCAGTCTTTGGAAAACATTCCACAAGGTGATGCTAGTTGTTTTAGATCTTCAAAATGAACATAAAAGGCAACTTTAAGTATTTAGTATCATTATTGGATATTTATTTTTATGGCTGTAGCTTATTACACTAACTTTAGTATACAGTTCAAATCATAAGTTTACATACACCTTATAGAATTAGCAAAATGTTAATTATTTTAACAAAATATGAGAGATCATATAAAATGCGTGTTATTTTTTTATGTAGTACTATCCTAAATAAGATATTTTACCTAAAAGATGGGTAACGCTTTAGATTACGGCCCGGAAAGTACTGCGTAATTACAACAAATTTACAGTGTAACTTTCGATAATTATAGTGTACCTATACAGTAAGTATGTGTAAGTATAGGGGAACAATATGTAAAGTCTTGGGAATAAAGGGGTAACAATCAGGAAAATAACAACTTAATTATACTGTAAGTATTTTAGAACTAAGGGGTACTTATACTGTTATGATAGACAACAATCTTACATTTGGGAGCAATTTTGTCGAGAAAGTGCACTGATTAAGTTGTTCCAAGGCAAGTAGAAAGAACTATTGCAATCTTTTTTAATACATGGGGAAATATGCTTTTGTTTCATGTAGTTACAGGGTAAGTATGACATTACGGGCCGTAAATTAAAGTGGAGCTTGTTACACTCTTATTTCATGTAGTTACAGGGTAATTAAAAAAATAATATAAAAAAAACAACAACAAAAAACTATCTGATATGACTTGGAAACCTTTATTTGAAAAACAACTTATTTCAAAACAGATTTAAAGGTACAACACTTCTTATTCGTTTCTCTTGCTTGGCTTTCTCCTCCTCTTGTTCCTCTTCTTCTTTTTCTTTCTTTCCACTGATTAATTTTAAGAGGGAATCCCCTTTGCTATTCTGTATTAAAANTTATTTCATGTAGTTACAGGGTAAATATGACATTACGGGCCGTAAATTAAAGTGGAGCTTGTTACACTCTTATTTCATGTAGTTACAGGGTAAATATGACATTACGGGGCGAAAATTAAAGTGGAGCTTGTTACACTCTTATTTCATGTAGTTACAGGGTAATTAAAAAAATAATATAAAAAAAACAACAAAAAAAACGATCTGATATGACTTGGAAACCTTTATTTGAAAAACAACTTATTTCAAAACAGATTTAAAGGTACAACACTTCTTATTCGTTTCTCTTGCTTGGCTTTCTCCTCCTCTTGTTCTTCTTCTTCTTTTTCTTTCTTTCCACTGATTAATTTTAAGAGGGAATCCCCTTTGCTATTCTGTATTAAAAGAAAATACAGTACACCCGGAAATGTGCTCACCGTTTACTCATCTCTTACCCTCATGCCATTTGAGATGTATACGACTTTACTTCTTAAGATGAACACAAAAAGGTTTTTAAGAAAAAATAAATCATCTGGGAACGCTTTATAATGCAAGCTCACGTGTTCCTAAAAGCATCAACAGTACAAACAGTAATAACTAGAGTAATCCATACGACCCCAATGGATAAATCAATGTCTTCTGAAGTGAAACGATACGTATTTGTCAGAAAAATATCAAATATTTTAACATTTTAAACTTTCGACCAACTGTCTCCTGCGCGTGCATGCGAGGGTTGAGAGTTCATGCTTGACGTAACTTGAAGCGTGACGTAAGCGTGCCGAGAAACTCACGCGAAAAGTCACGAGGATGTCGGATGCCGTCAGTTTTTTTTTTAATTATTATTTTTTATTAATGCACGGAATAACAGATAATGATAATAAGAAACAAACAAGACAGAATAACAGAGACGGCAGTTCTCGCGCAAGTTTCACACGAATCTCCCGCGAGAACGTCATGAAAGCTTCACGTTGCTCGTTACAATGTGCTTCGTCAAACGCAAAGTCGACTCTCATGCAGGCGCCGGTGGCAGTTGGTCGGAAGCGAAAAGATGAATAGCCTAAACCATGAGAAGATTTCGGGGTGTACTGTATTTTCTTATAGTACAGAATAGCAATGAGATTCCTTCTTAAGATTCATCAGCTGAGAAACAAGAGCAGGAGGAAGCCAAGCGAGAAACAACAACAACCAAAAAACTGACAAAACTTGTTACTTACTGTCAGGACTTTAGAATTTGAAATGAAAAGTTGATTTAAAAAAATGAATAATAAGTGTTGTAGACCTATTTGTAATAAAGTTGTTTTTCAGATAAAGGTTTCGGAGTCAGTGATATCAGATTGTTTGCGTTTTTTTAATTACTTACCCTGTAACTACATGAAATAAGAGGGTAACAAGCTCCACTTTAATTTACGGCCCGTAATGTCATATTTACCCTGTAACTACATGAAACAAAAGCATATTTCCCCATGTATTAAAAAAGATTGCAATAGTTCTTTCTACTTGAAACTTAATCGGTGCACTTTCTCGACAAAATTGCTCCCAAATGTAAGATTGTTGTCTATCATAACAGTATAAGTACCACTTAGTTCTAAAATACTTACAGTATAATTAAGTTGTTATTTTCCTGATTGTTACCCCTTTATTCCCAAGACTTTACATATTGTTCCCCTATACTTACACATACTTACTTTATAGGTACACTATAATTATCGAAAGTTACACTGTAAATTCGTTGTAATTATTCAGTACTTTCCGGGCCGTAATCTAAAGCGTTACCAAGAGATGTTTAAAAAAAATAGCTGTATTTACAAACATTAAAAACAGTAGCAATGTTTTTCACCAAGTCTAACAATAAATTAAGTGTTGAGCCAGATGTTTTTGTGCCGGGGATGGCTGCAGATCGTGTCAGAATACAAATATTTGGGGGTTTTAATTGATTCAAAGTTGTCATTTAAATCACACATAAAAAAAGTCTGTAAGAGAATCAAATTCAACCTCAGTAACTTTAGACACATTCGCCATCATATGTATACGCACTATGATTTACCTGTTTACCTATTTGGTCACAAGCTAGTGTTACATCTCTGAAACCTCTGCAATCACTTTACAAACAAACTAAAAATTCTGGATAAGAAACCAAACATTTCTCATTATTGTCCAATATTAAAAAAATATAGATTACTCAGCTGAGAAAACATGGTAAAATTCTCAAATCTATGTCTTGTTTATAAAACTATTCATGGTTTATCATCCCCTTCCATCCATCAGTTTGTCAACATTCAAATAGCTTATCATAGTAGAACCAGAGGTGCAGTGAGGGGAGATTGTATCAATCCCTTTAGGAAAAGTGTATTTGGCCAGACTGCTTTTTCTGTTCGAGCTGCTACTGAGTGGAACCTCACTCCCATAAACATCAGAAATCTGAACACATATAGTATATTTAAGATCCAGTTAAAGAAATGGCTCGTTGATAATGTACATCATAGCTTAATAGTCCTTTTTACTAAATGTATTGTAATTATTTTATTGTTATGTAAATATGTAATTTTACTCTCTTTTAGGGTGACTATTACCATCTGTCTAGGGACTACAGGTAAAAAAATAGCCTTCTGGCTAACTCTGGCATATTGACAGAAATGTTTATTAAAGGTGCTCTAAGCGATCCTGGGTGGAGTAACGTTTGAAGTGTTGTCAAACAAAACAGAGGCTAGCTAGCCTTTTTTTTTTACAGTGTGTTCAGGGGACAGGCAGCTAGCGGATAGTGAGGAGATGTTTGCTGTATGTGACAAAAAATATTTTGGCCTAGAAACGTGTGACATCGCTTAGAGCACCTTTAATATGCATTGTCCCTGTAATAAATAAATAAAGATAAACCCATTCAAATGTTTACACACCCTTGATTCTTTATACTGTGTGTAGCTATCCACGACTGTTTTTTTGTTTGTTTGTTTTTTTGTGATGGTTGTTTTTTTGTGATGGTTGTTTTTTTGTGATGGTTGAGTNTTTTTTTTTTACAGTGTGTTCAGGGGACAGGCAGCTAGCGGATAGTGAGGAGATGTTTGCTGTATGTGACAAAAAATATTTTGGCCTAGAAACGTGTGACATCGCTTAGAGCACCTTTAATATGCATTGTCCCTGTAATAAATAAATAAAGATAAACCCATTCAAATGTTTACACACCCTTGATTCTTTATACTGTGTGTAGCTATCCACGACTGTTTGTTTGTTTGTTTGTTTTTTTGTGATGGTTGTTCATGAGTCCCTTGTTTGTTCTGAGCAGTTAAACTGAGCTCTGTTCTTCAGAAAAATCCTCCAGGTCCTGCAGATTCCTCAGTTTTCCAACATCTTTTGCATATTTGAACCCTTTCCAACAATGACTGTATGATTTTGGGATCCATCTTTTCACACAATAGTATTTTTAGTCAAACAAATGAGGACATACAAAATGTCCTAAATTTCCAAGGTGGTTGATTTATTTGTCATTTTAACTGATGGAAACAGAGCATAAAAGTGGACTTCAATTATTTCTTATCCTGCTGCGTCCTCTATCCGCTTGTTAAGTCGTGACTTAAGGAACGCCGTTACTGGGTCCAAGCCTCAACCCGTTTCACTTGAGAATGCCATCTCCACAGACGTTTATGAGCACTATTTATTCATAATAAACATTTTAACATTTTAAAGTTAAAAATTTAAAATACTTACAGTCTACAAAACAGTCTCCGTGCTCACAGTGTCACAGACATTAATATTTTAACGATTTATAAAAGATTAATCACTGTCTGGCCATCTGGGATTTTGGTATGGGGATAAAGGTTATGATTTTAATTTTTTGGAAGTATTACACCACATCGTGTGTGTATTTTAGGACCATTTGTTGTTTTCTTGTGGTATGAGATGGAGCGTTTGGACCCGGAAGCGCTGCAGCGTGACGTCAGACTTAACAACCGAATAGGTCATGATCAGCCACTAGTTGACATCAAGTTTAAAGCATAATGGCAGAGAATTAACCCCCTGGAGTCGGCGGTATTACCTTGCTTTTTTCTTATCACTATGAAAGAGACTCAAAATACTCTGTCAAATTTGCACATACAATTAAGAGTTATACACCATTTTAATCTGTGAAATATCTTCTTTTATTTGTGTACACTCAGAGTAAAAACTAAATGTTGTGCTTTTTGTAAAATAAAAAAAACTAACATGATGCGTGATCTCTCGTCTCCCTCTGAACGAAGTCCAATCTGATAGTTCTCAGAAAATGAAGTGTAACTTAGTGAATACTAACCACAAAAAAATTAGACTTATGTCCAAAGAAACGTTGAAATGTCAGGTTTTAAATTGTGTAAGTCAAATCGAAAACAAATATTCTCTGTTTATGTAATCTGTATGAAAAGAGAGCTATGTAAGACGCCCGTGATTCAGCTCATTATCCACTAATGCGGCCACGCCCACGGAGCGAGCGCTATTCAGAATCAAATTCTGAGGCAATACATGTATACATCGTCGCAATCGTGTATTTATCATCTTCAAAAGTGCCTATCTGCATGTTATAGCCATGGTTAGCAACCTCTGGAAGCCTCTGTTAGTTCCTGGAATGTCACATGGTATGCCTGTTCTTCATTAGGAGTCATTTGTGGACTCCGGCTGCAAGTATGAATTGAAAACACAGTATCCAGCACTCATAGTGATGACAATAAATATTGAATAAATATTACTCTGTATAGAAAATTGACATTAACATATGAGAATCCATCAATATTTCTCCAAATGTGCATGCTTTTAAGCTAAAAGCCCTGATGGATGTTGTTTTGTCAAAGGTAAACTATGCAGCTATGCTGAACTCTGCATCCAAAAGACCTTGTGAGTCAAGTTACAGGGAAGGCCCAAAGCCTGTAGAAACAGACTCTCCTGCATTCATTTATAGATTTTGTGCAGCATCTTTTGTATGGTATTTTGTGATAAGAATCAATGGTTAACGTAAACTAGTCTGCTGGGTGGCCTCTTCAGGCCAAGGCCTGTGGGCCTGCAAGGCCTGTAGTCCTAAACCTGCACCTCAGCCATGTGCTCATCAAGAAGAGTGAAAGAACTCTTTCCTTCTAAAAGTAAAACTAACCACGCAAGTTTGTCATCGTTCCTTCATTCAACACAGAAGACATCGATTGAAAGTTCAGCACCATCGGACTGAACTCTTAGGACTTCCTACAGCAACAGTATATCCAGATGATCTTCAAAAGGCTGAAGCCTAATGCAAGTATCGTACAATATACTATATTGCTGCTAGTTAGTAAAAGTTGTGAACCTCCTTTGTTACCAAAGGAGCTTTGTAATGAATACTGATGATTCTTTCCTGTTTTTTTGGCTTCTCCATTGCTCCATTTCCTGTCCCACTTTTGGTTCAACTCTATCATTGCTCATTTTACCTATGTATGTGTGACTTGTGTATGTATGTGTTCATTAGTTGAGTTATGTGTTCATGATTTAGTTAATAAAACTTGTGCACAATACATATTTGGTTCTGACTCCCTGTTTGCTAATAAATTGCCTCTTAAATAATTTAGATTTTGCTACAATCTCTAAGTGCTGTAAATGCTAAGAAATAATTATTTTTCTATGGCCATGAAAAAAACCCTTATAAATTATTATAAATTAATCATCTATTCTGAGTGTTCACAAGATGAACTGATTGATTAATTATAATTTTAATGTAGCTACATCAAGTTAATCTGATTAACTGATTCAAATATTCATAATTAAACAATTAATAATCATAATAGGTTACAAATAATTATTAATATTTCCCCTTTGAGCTAATATCGCTACAAATGTTTAGTCGAGGAATAAGGGACACAAACAATGGATAACGTGAATACAGACCTGTAAATCAGTCAGTCATGTTGTCCTCATCTCCAGTTCTCCGACTCTTCTCAGATTCCCTGTAAGAAGATGCATATCCTTAACTCAAGTATCTCAGCGACTCATCGGTGTGAAAGTGTGTGAGTGATGCACCGTACCTCATTTGGACTGATCATGCTCATCTTCTACCTGGAGTATACTTACATTGCCATATACCTGTTTGAATAAACGTTCTCACTCCTCCTGTGAGTGTGTTTCTGACACGCAGAACTCCCACCGGCGCTTTTATGGAATTGTGCTCTCATGTGAATTTGCTGTTTAGTAGTCATTAGTCCATCTTAAGCACATCAAATGACAAACAGAAGCTCAAACATGTGAGCTTCACGCCAGTGGCAGAGTTAGAGGGGTGTCGATACCAAAGAGCATTTATTTTGACGCTTGGCTGGGTGCACCACATATATGACATTATAGATGAACCAGATTGTAGAAGAGAGATGGAGGAAGGAGAAGAGATTTCCTCACTTTCACAAGCTCTTATTGCGATTGGAAAAAAAAATCATATTTGAATTATATTTTAAGGTTTAGCACTGGGTATTCATAGTTTTCATTGAACAACATGTTTTTAAATATGTATTTCATCAAGAAATCAGCTCTAAACTCCTCTGACATCTATTTTAAATTCTCTATGTATTTTTGTGATTTTAGACAGCAGCAGCGGCGTGTGAACAGGACTTTTATTTTGGCGTGGCGATGTGACGTTACAAGGCTGCGCCGCGCTCCTGCATCAGTAACTATCATCAGTAAACGATATTTTAAAAAGCGCATCTGTACGTGTAAAGGTGAGTCTCATTTCGCTCTTTATATCGTGAATCAGTTTATCATAAACACGAATTCAGTCACTGGCAATAAACGAGTTTTATGAAACAAAAACAACTTGATTCAGTGAATCGAAGCGCAAATACAACAAACATAAACACATGTAATGATAGCTGCTACTAACCAATAGCAAATGTTTTAGTGAAATTGTTAAACATAAACTAAACTAAACTCTTCAATGTGTGAATTATACAAGATGCAATGCATCAAATTACAGCCTCAAGAATTATTTACATTGCAATCACAGTAAATAATCAAAATGTAAGTTCAGTTGTAAAAGTTCATTCATTATTGTTTAACTATGTTAGATTCACTCACACTTCCACTGTGTGATATACTATGCAGTTATACGCCCCCAACACTCAAGATACACAGGCATTTTTGCCCCAATGAGTTTGTCTTATAACTACATTATGTGATATAAATATATTACAGTGTCACACGAGCAAGAGTGCAGTTTTCCCCAAATATCAGCACGTTTGCAGATGTGATATTTGTTATTCAGCAGTTAAATGGACAATAAGTTAAAGCTGCTGTCCGTAACTGTTGGTGCTTTAGCGGTTAATAAACAGAACCTCATGTCTCTTGCGGAAGAACATTGTAGCCGGAGATACTTCTCTCTGTTGTTGCTCTAGAGTCCAGTGGCGGTGTGCTTTACACCACTGCATTGGCTGAGTTGCTGTTGTTCCCAATTGCTTTCAGTTTGTTATGACACTACTCACAGTTGACCGTGGAATACGGTTCCTTTAGTAGTGAGAAAATTTCACAAATGGACTTATTGCACAGGTGGCAACCTATCACGGTACCACGCTTGAACTCACTGAGCTCCTGAGAGCGACCCATTCTTTCACAATTGTTCATAGAAGCAGTCTGCATGCCTAGGTGCTTGATTTTATACACCTGTGGCCATGGAAGTGATTTGGGGGGGTGTCCCAATACTTTTGGCAATATAGTGTATTTAAGAGGCACCTTCGTTTTACACTCTCCACCTTTTCACACAATGTCAGTCTATGCATTATCGCCAACACGTGCATTCTCGTTTAAACATCCTTTAAGAGCTTGTGAGAGACACTCGGGACAGTAGATGGAACTGTCACTGTTCCGATCGAGCCAGTGCTGAATCTACACTAAAGTTTATAATTCGCTGGTGTTTAAAGCCTTGCAAAAAGCAGTGCACACACATCTCAAACAGTGTCTGTTAGATCACAACACTGGAGAATAGAGCGCTATGAATCACTCTTCACACACAGTAACTGAGCATTTTCTTTTAACAGATTTGAATTTCAAACTGCTGCATAGGAGAATGATCAATAAACTGCTGTGACCCTGTGTTGCTTCAAGCACATCGTTCTACACACGGTTTACACCCCTAACACATAGCTGTGAAATCTCTTCACTCCATACACCAAACCCAGGCACTCTTTTTCTGTTTGTGTATATTGACATTCAGACGGAGTCACTGTTCTCGAGGCATATGCGTCTGGCCTCCAGTTCTCTCGCTCCGCCTGCACTCAGGATCATCTTTGGATGCATCTGGTGATATATTTGTCCTATTTGACGTCAGGCTCTGTAGTGCGGAGAGCCTTCAGTCTAGGCATGTGCGCTTTGACTAATTTGAGAGTTGTTTAAACGGAAGCTTGCCTTGCGTTATGACTTTTATGAAGCCTTCTCTCTCAACAAATCTGAGTGGCAACATGTCAGGCTATCACACCTAAATGCATGTGTTCTGAAAATGATTATTCATGGCTCTAGTGGATTATGCCAGTTTAACATGTCACAGCTTACATAAAACTTTATTTTTTATTTTTTATTCTAATTCAAATTTCAAAATAGTCCTGTGCCTCGCTTGTCTTTCGAGCAGTTTCTGAGCTTGCTGTGACTGACACGAAGCATGGGAGATCTGGCGCAAAATTAAAAGAGTACCTCTTAAGATATTATTTTCCCCCATGTTGTAATTTAATGTGTTATTTAAAATGCCTTTAAATATAAGTGTAACAAAGTTCAAGGCTCAGTAAAGAAGGGGGAACCGGGCAAACTGTAAACGCAAGTTTACGCAGGTAAATCATGGCCGACTGCCGCACATACATAAACAAAACTCAACCTAAATGTCCCAGGCCTTGTTGTCTCTCTTCTTCCAATGTCGTCACTTCTCTTTTTCTCCTTCCAGAGCTCCTGGGATGCGAGACCGGTGCGGCATGCAGGTGACGTTCATTTAAGATTTGCTCTGCTTATCACGATAACATAAAAATGACAGTAATTTTAACTTTTTTTGTGTGTGTAATTGACAATTGTTTTCAGTGTCGATTAGTAGCAGCTGTACTATTCATTCGACTAGTCTTGTGCATCCCTACTTCAGTCGTCACCATTCTTATTCATGACCAGCTGTTCCTTATAATTCACCTTTAACATGTAACAGTTCCCTCAAATACACTGTTTTTGAAGACGAGTTTGGGATAAGCTTTCCGACTAAGTTGATCATCCCCGTCGCTCATTGGGGCATTTTGAGCTTTGATTGTAATTAACTCCCCTTCAGATAGCTTGTCTCATAGGAATGTGATTTCCTTCGCCCCAAGCTTGATATTTGTCTTTATTGAACTTCAGCCCATTCGTCCTTACTGAAACTTCAGTCTTCTCAATTGCCACGTCGTATTTGCCTTTGTCTTCGGCCTATTCAAACATGAGTGTGTTAAACACCTCTATCAACTGAGGTCCAGCGATGGTGAGTAGCAGTGCAATCTTATGTGCATCAGACACTTCACCAATGCCCACTGCTCTCAAGTACAGAATTTTTAAGCATTTACTATTCTTTATCAATATTTCCAATCCGGTTCACAGGCGATTTAACACTTTCCATGATCATCACCACTCCTGGTACCATGTAAGAAACAGTTTTGTAACAAACTTATCTTTTATTCTATTTCAGGAGGAAGCCGGAACAGCAACAGTACATCTACTCTACTGACTCGTGGTGTGTTTTAGTACTCGCATCTATAAATATACTATCACTACAGCACCCAGAGATTTAGTTTAGTTTAGATGTGTTTTACTTTGTTAATTATTCTCTACTTACACAGGACAGAGCACCTAAACGCACAGGAAAAACTTCTGGTGAAGCGACTGAGATCCATGTGACACTATTATAAAGATGGCGTTTATTAAAGATGAGAGTGAAGACGTGAAAATTGCAGAAGACGTGAAAATTGCAGAAGTATTCAGTTTGAAACAAGAAGATACTGAGGAACAAACAAAGATGGCGTCTATTAAAGAGGGGAGTGAAGAGATGAAGATTGCAGAAGTATTCAGTTTGAAACATGAAGATACTGAGGAACAAACAAAGATGGCGTCTATTAAAGAGGGGAGTGAAGAGATGAAGATTGAAGAAACATTCAGAGTAAAACAAGATATTGAGGGACAAACAGGTTAGTTTCATTCTCATAGCTGAACTCAGTCATTTGATCCTCATTAAAATGTCCAGCTCTACGGAAATGAATGGTATTTTGAATGTAGGTGAGGAAAAAAAATAAAAAAATTTCAAAGACTGTCGGGATCGAATTCAGAATGATGATCAAAACACAGATGAAGTAGATAGTCCATCAACACCCCCAAAGCTTCACAGTCCTACAGCTCATCCTGGGACAACATTTCGTTCAGTAGCATTAGGCAGCTTTGATTTATATACTGTTTAATGCTGATGATTGTGTTATTTTACAAATGCCACGATTACATGATATCGCTAGTGTACTAAGATACTGCTACTTAAAGGTATCGCAATACCCTGCTCTAACTTTTTTTTTCTTTTTTTCACTTTAGACCTGATGGCACTAAACAAAGAGAATCATGAACTGAAAGAAATACAAGAGAAAGCTCAATATAAGACACTTGATTTTACGGATGAAGAAAAATCCATACAGACTGAAATGACTTCATCACGAAGAAAAGTTCCAAAGACCGAATCTAACAGTAACTTCACCTGCTCTTATTGTGGAAAGAGTTTCAATGAAAAACACAGCCTTAAATACCACTTGAAAACTCACACTGGAGAAAAGCCTCACACATGTCAACAGTGCGGAAAGAGTTTCATTCAGAAATCAGACCTTAATTCCCACATGATGATTCACACCGGAGAGAAGCCTTTCACATGTCAACATTGCGGAAAAAGTTTCATTCACAAATCAGGCCTTAATGCCCACATAATGATTCACACCGGAGAGAAGCCTTTCACATGTGAACAGTGTGGAAAGGGCTTCATTCAGAAAGCAAACCTTAATTCCCACATGAGAGTTCACACTGTAGGGAAGCCGTTCACATGTGAACAGTGTGGAGAGAGTTTCAAATATAAAGACACCCTTGATTCCCACATGAACAGTCACACTGGAGAGAAGCCGTTCGCATGTGATCAGTGTGGAAAGAGTTTCCTACGTAAAGTGTCCCTTAATTTACACAAAAATAGAAAACACTCAGGTGAGACCTTTTTTTTTTTTTTTTTTTATGTCATCATAAGTGTGGAGAGATTTTCAGTTGTAAAGTAACCCAGGTGAATAAAAATAAAAATCGCAATAACTTTTATTTACACTTCCATAATATACTTAAAGTTCTCTATTTTCATGCGCTAATTTTGTACTTAATATACTAAAAATGTAGAACTTGTAAGTGTACTCAACTGTGCTATTTTAAAGGTGCCCTTGATTCAAAAATTGAATTTACCTTGGCATAGTTAAATAACAAGAGTTCATTACATGGAAAAGACATACAGTGAGTCTCAAACCCCATTGTTTCCTCCTTATATAAATCTCATTTGTTTAAACGACCTCCGAAGAACAGGCGAATCTCAACATAACACCGACTGTTACGTAACAGTCGGGGTGTACGCCCCCAATATTTGCATAATGCCAGCCCATGTTCAAGGCATTACACAAGCCAGTATTAACCTCTGGATCTGTGCACAGATGAAGCATCAGACTAGGTAAGCAAGCCAGAAGAACTGCGAAAAATGGCAGATGGAGCAATAATAACTGACATAATCCATGATAGCATGGTTTTTTTACTGATATTTGTAAATTGTCTCTAAATGTTTCGTTAGCATGTTGCTAATGTACTGTTAAATGTGGTTAAAGTTACCATCGTTTCTTACTGTATTCACGGAGATGAGCCGTCGCTATTTTCATTTTTAAACACTTGCAGTCTGTATAATGCATAAACACAACTTCATTCTTTATAAATCTCTCCAACAGTGTAGCATTAGCCATTAGCCACGGAGCACAGCCTCAAATTCACTCAGAATAAAACGTTTACATCCTAATAAATACTTTACTCACATAATTCGAAGCATGCATACAGCCCGCATGACGAACATCTTGTAAAGATCCATTTGAGGGTTATATTAGCTGTGTGAACTTTGTAAATGCGCTGTAATATAGTCGAGAGCTCGTGTGGCAGGGAGCACGCGATTTAAGGGGGTGGCGCCGAGTCTAAATCAGTGCATTGTTAACCCTCTGGGGTCTAAGTTTTGACATTTGTGCTTTTTTCAGTTGTTCATAAACATATGTTTATGTGTTTCTTGACACTTTTTGTCAAGAAACACAGTATGCGTGGAGGCGTGAGTCATCATGAATAATGGGTCATATACACCTGAGAAGACAAAAGAATTGCATAATAATTACCTGAAATGACTTGCATATTAATGAGCTCTTTCAGACTGGTAGGCTGTGAAAAAACCCTCTGTGATCATGCTGATAACAGGATTAATGTCCACTATGGACAAAAAAAAACATGATTTTTGTGATCTCATGCATGCACGTATTATCGCACATGATGTGAAAAATTTTTTGTATAGCCCTATGTTAGATTACAGTACCAGTCAAAAGATTGGACACTTATTTTTTTTTTTAAGTCTCAAGTCTCTAACCAAATAATGGTTTTCTATTTTAATATAAACATAACATTTCCATTTTTGGTTGAGCTATCTCTTTAAGTTCATTTAAGATTTGCTGTCTGTCTGAACCAAAGAAAAGCGAACTATCTGCCTAAGATTTTCACGATGCCGAAAACACAGACGGAATACATTCATAAAAACATTTAATTTACTGTATAAATATGGATGAATAAATCAAAAGAAGGTGGGCACACTTAAATCAAATTGCGATATGGACTAGTGCCTGTGAATATTAAACCGCAAGAAGACTATTTGCACATGAATCCTGCATGTTCTGCATGTCACTGGCGCAGACCGGTGAATACTACATTTACTACACATACTGAAAAACGTGCGATGCTCGCAGTGTTAATCTCCAGAGCTGCTCTGAGAGTCTCTTAATGAGCATTTACCATTTCATTTGGAAAAAACTATTGTCATCATATACACACAGAAACTTCACAGCAACACATCAAAATAAAAGTTTGGTTTAAGAAATGTAGCCCTATTACTACTGTAGTACTATGTACAATATTACTATTGTAATATTTAAAACAAAAATGATTTAGATACCACTTATAGTACATTTGAACCCATAGTGTACTACAAGTGGTAATTAAATATATATTTTTAAATACAGAGGTAGTATATTAAAAGCACATTTTAGTTCATATTTCATGGTGTCTCTAAATAGCACAGTTGAGTACACTTAGATGTTCTTAAGATTATCTTTAGAAGTACTAAAGAAGAGTTTTTAGTATATTAAGTACAAAATTAGTGTGTGAAAATAGAGCATTTTAAGCACCTTATAAAAGTACTTTTTTCACCTGGGACAAAATCAACAATACTCTACTAACTTGGACAGTTGTGAAGATTCACCACATTGTGAGGAAATGTAAAACCGACTTTCATTGTCAAAACATAGTGAATTCTAATGATAATGACTCTCAGGGACAGCTTATATTAGGAGAAAAGCAGAGGACCTAATCCTGAACCCTGTTGCACTCTATTCTGGTGTTTGCTGAAGCGTCTACTAGATAGATTTGACCTAAACCGCGCTAATGTTTATCGACAAATGACAACGTAATTCTCAAGCTATCCAAAAGAATGTTGTGATCTATAGTGTCAAAAGTGCTAATAGCACTAGAACAAAGATGCATTCATGATTAGATGCCAAAAGCAGGTCATGTATCACTTTGATAATTGGTGCTTAATTCCTGACTGAAATTTTCACAAGTACTTTTGCACAGTGAAGAGGACTCTATTTTTCTAACATTTTTGACCTGAATGCCAGATTCAGGATTGGTCTATAACAATGCACTTTTGGTGTTTTAATACTTTTATCTTGGTTTTGATGTTTGTTGCTTTGAGCCATTAAACTGTCATTAACTTATATTGGTCTGTTTTCTCTTTAGACCTGATAGCATTAAAAGAAGAGTGTCATGAACTGAAAGAAATAGAAGAGAAAGATCAATATGAGAGACATGATTTTACGGAAGAAGAAAAATCCATACAGACTGAAATGACTTCATCACGAAAAAAAGTTCCAAAGACCGAATCTAACAGTAACTTCACCTGCTCTCATTGTGGAAAGAGCTTCAATGAAAAACACAGCCTTAAATACCACTTGAAAACTCACATTGGAGAAAAGCCTCACACATGTCAACAGTGCGGGAAGAGTTTCATTCAGAAATCAGCCCTTAATTCCCACATGATGATTCACACTGGAGAGAGGCCTTTCACATGTCAACAGTGTGGAAAGGGCTTCATTCAGAAAGCAAACCTTAATTCCCACATGAGAGTTCACACTGTAGGGAAGCCATTCACATGTGAACAGTGCGGAGAGAGTTTCAAATATAAAGACACCCTTGATTCCCACATGAACAGTCACACTGGAGAGAAGCCGTTCGCATGTGATCAGTGTGGAAAGAGTTTCCTACGTAAAGTGTCCCTTAATTTCCACAAAAAGAGAAAACACTCAGGTGAGAATTATTTTATATGTCATTAGTGTGAAGAGTTTCAGTTGTAAAGTAACCCAGGTAAAAAAAGTGCACTAAAATACGTACCCTTCCATAATGTACTCAAAGTGCTCCATTTTGTACACTGACTTTGTACTTAATATACTCAAAATTATTCTTTAGTACTTTAGATAATCTTAAGAACATCTAAGTGTACTCAACTGTGCTTGAGACACCATGAATGAACTAAAATGTGCTTTTAATATACTATCTGGTTACCAGTTGTAGTATACTTAAACCCATCTTAAAAATACTTAAAAATACTCATCAGACAGAAAATAGACTAAGTTCTATTGACTTTAAAATATAATATATAATAAATGTACAAAATATACTTATGCATTGCCCACATATTTTTATATATCAAATAAGTCATTTCAAATATATTGTATCTATTAATAATCCCTTTATATGATGTAATTAAGTATATGTAAATATTGTTTTAATTGTGATTAATACATTTCTGCTGTATTAAAATATAGCTTAGTGGTAGTATGTTTTAAGATGAATAAATTTCCAAACTACAAAAGGTTTAATAATATTTTCCACAAAGGGAGGCAGACAGGTAGCAAACATGATGAATATAACTGTGACCGGACAGACTTAAGTATACGATAGAACAGTGATGAACTTTCCCTGAAGGATGAAATGGAGACATTTCGTCGACATTACCAGTGTATTGGTATATCGCATGGGAGCCCAATCACCTTTGAGTGTAAACTAAATGCGCCAATGCACATTAGCATGCAAGATTTGCATCTTGTGCTCCACCTTGCAGCTTGGGCGTAAATACGAAAGCAGATGCAATGCACCCTTGTTTTTCATTGAAGAGACGAGCTAGTGACCCTGCAGCTCAGCAGTGGCACAGCAATTGTGGCGACTGGACATAACGTCTCTGTTCCCTCCTTTAGGGAACGAGGGTTATATACGTATATGAGACCTTCCCTTTCAGTAGGCCATGTTTGACGATACGTCAATGTCACCGACGTATTGTGAACCCTATTAAAGTGCCACTATTGCTGTCCCTTCCAAGCCTCCTAATCTCCCCGTACCTTGGGGCAGAAGATGGGACAGAGCTTACACCGAAAGAGTCTGCTGTTCTGCATGATCTACTCTGTAAAGGTTATTAGGTAACACTGGGAAAGCATGTTCTTTCTTAATTGAATAGGAATTCTGCGGAATCCACATCCTGCCTATAGGCAGGTATCATGGAGATTATTGGCCAACTTAGGGCAGTGCAACAAATGGAATGTCCCTGGAGAGGCTCCAGCCACATTAGAGGGAAAGACACGGGCTCACCGTTAGGGAAGCCGTACCGTGGAAATATGCACATGAGGGATCACCGTGGGGATCACAACAAATGGTACCCAGCCTAGCACAGGTTCCACCAATGCATACGAGTGTTAGGCCTGGTGTCAGACGCTCCTCCACATCTGACTGCTGAGGGTGGGAGGAACTTGACAGGGTTTGTCAACCAGGGAACCCTACTTGAGCAATAAGTGCACTTATCCGGTCATTAGGAGGGGAATGGCACTGGCCACTTGGGGCGAGTACACTGGAGGATACAGGCTCTACACCAGGGGTAGGCGAGTTCGGTCCTAGAGAGCCGCTGAGTTTAGCTCCAACCTTAATCAAACACACCTGAGCAAGCTAATCAAGCTCTTCAGGATTACTAAGGCTATAGGCAGCTGAAGGTTTTTTTCAGGGTTGGAGCTAAACTCTGCAGGACAGTGGCTCTCTAGGACCGAACTTGCCTACCCCTGCTCTACACAAAGGCTATAGAATCTATTGAACGTGTTGGGTGTTGCTCAGGCTGCAGTTCTACATGCATCTATCAGCGAGTTGCCGTATGCCAGCGCCCAAAAAAAAGCAACATTCATGGTAGAGTGAGCTCTTAAAGGGTTAGTTCACCCAAAAATGAAAATTCTGTCAATTATTACTTACTCTCATGTCATTACACATGAGAATACTTTTTGTGTGCCAAAAAATAAAATAATGACTTCTACAGTATCTAGTGAAGGGCAATTTCAAAACACTGCCTCATAAAGCTTTGATGCTTTATAGAGATGAGCCGGATACTCGGCTGAAACGAGTATCCGGTACGGATAAAGCATTTCTGCCGAGTACGAGTATTATACGAGTAATACGAGTCAATATCTGTGCTCGGATTGAATGAAAATCATTATTGGGTAGCTGATTGTGTCAGCGTTCTGTGATAGGCTAGTCACAGCGCCCCTCCCCTACACACATGTCTCGCTCTGCTCACTCACAGTAGTGATGGGCATTCCGGCTCTTTTTTGTGAGCCGGCTCGTTTGACTCAGCTCACTGAAAAGAGCTGGCTCTTTAAATAATAAATGTTTTAACTATGACTTTGACTATGATAGGTGTGAAAACAATTTGTGAAATTGTGAGACATTGTGAGTATGATTTAATAATTTAATTAGAACTGTTTTCACACCTATCATAGTCAAAATCATAGTTTATTATTTAAAGAGCCGGCTCACGAAAGAGCCAGAATGATCACTAGTGTGTGCGCCTAGGCTTAAATAATTATATTTTTTTGTGTTGTTCTTTGAATTATTAGTCTATTGTTTTAAATAAAATTAAAATCATTCATTACATAATGACTGAATTTCTATAGGCTTTATTTTTTAAAATAGAGTCGGCTCTTCAGATATGTGAGCCGGCTCCCGACGTTCACGTAAAAGAGCGAACGACCCATCACTAACTCACAGTCACACACAGAACAGCTCTCTGTCTCTCCCTCAGTCACTCGGGTTCGCGGGTCTTTTCCGTTAAGGTTTAGGGTTTCTGCAGCTTTTTACTTCGGGTTGTAACGTTAATAATACATACTTACTAACCAGTAGAGTTCTGGTAAACGTGGGTTCGTTCAGACGTGATGCTTGCTTGGTAAAATGCGACTCGCATTGCGTCTCTGCCTGTCGGAGATTTTTTTTAAACTTTCAGCTGTCTCTAACCAGTGACCAGACACTGAGTGTCTGACACGTTTTAGCTGTATTTCATAAAAACATAAAGGTAGTAAGCTAGTGTTATAAATATTACAAATTAATTAAGCTACACACACACACACACACACACACACACACACACACACACACACACACACACTCTCTCTCACTCACTCACTCTCTCTCGCTCTCCCTCTTACTCACTCTCTCACACACACACACACACACACACCTGGTGTGGAAATAAAAAAATAAATAAAAAATCACACTGATCATAAAAAAATTAAAAGTTAAAAAAGAAAGTTATGTTGTTCATTACATTTTACTTCATAATTGCACTGCATTGTTTTGTTTTCATTGTTGCAAAACTTGTTCTGTAATATAGTTCGTTTGCTATCGTGATCAAAACCATTGATCTGAAGCTCAATCCTGATGCTGTCCTGTAAATATTTTTCTAATCAGCAATAAATATAACAATTTCTGATCAACCCATATCAATTGCATGCTTAAAATAACATACCGGTTAAAGCCCCGCCCATTTCAAGACAAGCCCCGCCTACTTCCGGGTTAGGCCCCACCCACTCCGAGTACAGATACAGATAATTCATATGGTTAACAGATACAGATAATGCTGTACTCGCTCATCCCTAATGCTTTATGAATGTTTTGTCTCGAATCAGTGGTTTGGAGCATGTATCAAACTGCCAAAGTCATGTGATTTCACTAAATGAGTCTTCATTACGTCATCACTGTTTCGAATCTTTTTGAAATTTTAATGGTTCTTGTGACTTTGCCAGTTTGATGCATGCTCCAAACCACTGATTCGAAACAAAAGATTTGTAAAGCTTCGAAGCTTCATGAAGCAGTGTTTTGAAATGAAGAACTGGAACAACATTAGGGTGAGTATAATTAATGTCAGAATTTTCATTTTTTTGGTGAACTAACCCTTCAACCCGAGTGGGCAGGGCACGCCTTGGGTTTGACACGACAAGGTGATGGCATCCACTGTGCAGTGAGCCATTCTCTGCTTGGAGACAGCCTTTCTCTTCTACTGGCCTCTATAACAGATAAAGAGCTGATCTGAGGTCCTAAAGCTCTGTGTTCGTTCCACATACAGGCGCAAAGCACGGACTGGACGAAGCAAAGCTCTGGCTTGGTGCCTCCTCTAGGGGCAGCACTTGCAGCTTCACCACTTGGTCCCTTAGAGAAGTGGTGGGAACCTTAGGCACTTATCTGAGCCTGGGTCTCAGGACAACTTGAGTTAGCTGGACTGAATTCTAGGCATGATTCGTCAACCATAAACGCTTGCAGGTCCGCTACCCTCTTGATAGAAGCCAATGCAACCATTGCAAGCCAAGCCAATGCAAGTACTGTTTTTAAAGACAGAATTTTTAACTCCGCTGACTGCAGAAATTCAAAGGGCCCTCTCTGCAGTGCCGTAAGAGAAAAGTCCCAAGAGGGTACTGAGTGCGAGCGGAGAGGAATCCAAATCATACAATTAAATTTGAAAAATACACAATTAATAACAATAACAATGTTGGTTTTGATGATTTAATACTTTTATCTTGGTTTTGATATCTGTTTGAGTCATTAAACTGCCATTAACATTTGTCTTTTTTCGCTTTAGACTTGATGGCACGGAAAGAAGAGAATCATGAACTGAAAGAAATAGAAGAGGAAGATCAATATAAGAGACATGACTTCATGGATGAAGAAAAATCCATACAGACTGAAATGACTTCTTCACGAAAAAATGTTCAGAAGACCGCTAACTTCACCTGCTCTCATTGTGGAAAGAGTTTCAATCAACGATATGACCTTAAAATCCACATAAGAACTCACACTGGAGAAAAGCCTTTCACATGTCAACAGTGCGGAAAGAGTTTTATTAAGAAAACAAGCCTTAAACAACACATGAAGATTCACATTTGTGACGGTGCGGCTCACACTGGAGAGAAGCCTTTCACCTGCCAACAGTGTGGAAAGAATTTCACTCAAAAAGGAAGCCTTAAACAACATATGATCATCATTCACAATAGAGAGAAGCCGTTCACATGTGAACAGTGTGGAGAGAGTTTCAAATATAAAAAAACCCTTAATTACCACATGAACAATCACAATGTAGAGAAGCCGTTCCTATGTGATCTGTGTGGAAGGCGTTTCCTACATAAAATGTCCCTTAACTTCCACAAAAAGGGAAAACACTCAGGTGAGAATGTATGTCATCATTGTGGAGAGAGTTTTAGTTGTAAAGTACATTGTTCACTACTGTAAAATGACATGACTGGGGGAAATCTTACCATTCACTGTGTGCAGATATGATTAATAAACAGTAGATGTGATTATTTTCAGTATCAATTATGGTTTTTGTCAATACTATCAGTTGGTTGATAAAGCTGCAAAATCAACAATACTCTCTATTAACTTGGAGATATTTGCAGGTTCATCACATTGTGAGGAAATGTAAAACCGAGTTTCATTGGCAAAACATAGTAAACTGTGATCTAGTGTAAAAAAGCGATACTAATGGCACTAGAAGAAAAATGTACCCAGAATATGCCAAAAGCAGGTCATTTATCACTTTAACAAATTATGTAGCTTAAATCTTGACTGAAATTGTTCACAAGTACTATTGTATAGTGAAGAGGACTCTATTTTTCTAATATTTTTGACCTGAATGGCAGATTAACGATTGGTCTATAACAATGCAGTTTTGTTGCACAAAGTTGGTTTTGATGTCTGTTGCTTTGAGTCATTAAACTCGCATTAACTTGTATTTGGCTTTTTTTTTTCTTTAGACCTGATGGCACTGAAAGAAGAGAATCATGAACTGAAAGATAAAGAAGAGAACGATCAAGATGAAGGACATGATTTCACGACTGCGGAAAAATCGATACAGACTGAAATTACTTCTTCACGAAAAAATGTTCAGAAGACCACATCTAACACTAACTTAACCTGCTCTCATTGTGGAAAGAGTTTCAATAAAAGACGAAACCTTAAAATCCACATAAGAACTCACACCGGAGAGAAGCCTTTCACATGTCAACAGTGCGGAAAGAGTTTCACTCAGAAAGCAAACCTTAAATCCCACATGAGAGTTCATACTGAAGAGAAGCCGTTCACTTGTGATCAGTGTGAAAAGACTTTCAAATATAAAGAATCCCTTAATTCCCACATTCAGAGAGAACACTTGGGAGAGAACAGTCTCAGTTGTAAAGTAAGCCTCGACACTGGAGTGAAGCCTTTCACCTGCAAGCTGTGTGGGAAGAGCTTCGCATATAAAGCACATTTTGATTGCCACATGAGAAGTCACACTGGAGAGAAGCCTTTCCCCTGCAAACTCTGTGGGAAGAGCTTCTCCCATAAAGGAAATCTTACAGCTCACTTGAAAACTCACACTGGAGAGAAGCCATTCAAGTGTCTTGAGTGTGGAAAATGTTTTACACGTTCAGTAGCCCTTACTTACCACATGACGCTTCACTCAACGGAGAACAGCTTTAATTGTCGTCAGTGTGGAAAGAGTTTCCCAGACAAGAGACGCCTTAAATGGTACTTAAAAATTCACTCCCGAGAAATGCCTTTCACATGCCATGACTGTGGAAAGAGTTTCAGATTTAAAGGAAACCTTAAGACTCACATGAAAGTTCACACTGGAGAGAAGCCTTTCTCCTGCACTCACTGTGGAAAGAGTTTCAGTCAGAAAATAACACTTGATGTTCACATGAGGCTTCACACTGGAGAGAAACCTTTCACGTGTCTTCGGTGCAAGAAGAGTTTCACATATAAAAGAGACCTGAAACGTCACTTGCAAACACGTTGTGGAAAGAAAACTCAGTGCTCTGAGAGTGGAAATGTTCAATGCATTCAATCTGGAGGAAGGCAATTGAACTGTGATCAGTGTAATAAAACATTTATTTTGGCGTCACATTTACAGATAAATCTGAAAAGTCATGCATATGTGAGACCACATTTGTGTTCGTTTTGTGGAAAGAGATTTAAATGGCTCGGCGGTTTAAAATGGCACCAGAAAAGTCGCATCTGTGTGAAAGTAAGGCTACGTTCACGCCGTAGCTGAATGTGATTGTCCACCTTGATGGCCAATCGCATTCTTCACCTCTTTATAATTTAACTTTTATAGCTTTTTTTATTATTATTATTAATTTAGTCTTATACATGTGAACTTTTGTGGCTGCATCTACATCTTCTCTGCTATAGTTCAGTTGTTCTCAAATACATTTTCTCAAGACACCTTTCTGAATATGAAATTCATCTTTGAAACTTTTTTGCATATTTTTACGTTCACAACTACATTACACCCTTCTTTCTGTGAAAAATACTGCAATGTAAATGAAAGGTTATAAATAAAAGGATATGAGTGAAATGTGTCGATATGTGTCCAAATATAGAATAGCACATTTTAATCACGTTGCCCAGCTGTGGTAACTCAATTAATTCTGCTGTGATATTGTAATCTTACATTAGGTCAGCCTTTAAACAATATTTTCAGACATTTTGACCAGTATATCATAGCATTTTTAACCAGCATTGCTACAAGTATGGAACCTGTGTAATCACTAAAGTGAAGAAAGTGTTCTCGTACAGCACAAATGAGCCCATCATTGTAACGTTGCACATTTTGTAGCTTATTTGGAGTCATTTGGGGTGCAGTGACTCACATGGCTAGTAGATTGCCTAATAGTTATAAACAGTCTCTTTTAGGTTTTTGGTGGATCCAAAATGGTCAATATTCATGCATTTTATTCATATTTTATGTTAATAAGTTATGGCTTATGATTTATCAATATTACTTTTGATTTCATATATTCATGTCATAATCATCATATTTTCAATTATTTACTTTTTATTGTACCCTTTATGGTTACAGTTCTTTTATATTTAAGAGTATGTATGCTTGTTATATTCAATTGTTCTTTAAAGTGTTCCAATGTGACAGGTCACGTTGACACGTTTGTGGTTCGATATTGGATGTCTGCCAAGTACTGCAGAAGCGATGGTGTTTTCAGAAGTAGTTGCTCATTTCAATGATGTACTTTTATATCATAATATGTCCGTTTTAATTTCTGCTGACATGTGACAATGTAAGATCTGCAAAATTTCCTTAAGGGTGTCAAAACAACCCCTATATCCATCTTCATCTATTTTTGACATCTGACCAGTCTGACATAATGGATAAATCCATATGACCTTCTCTTATTAGACCAAAACATAAGTTTGAGTGGGATGTACAGTGGTGCTCAGGATTATTGGCACCCTTGGTAAATATGATCAAAGATGACTATAAAAATAAATCTGCATTGTTTAGCCTTTTGATCTTTAATTCATAAAATGAGCACAAATCTAACATTTCATTGAAGGAAAAGAATTGAAAGTGGGGGAAAATAACATTATGAAATAAATGTATTTCTCCAAAACACGTTGGCCACAATTATTGGCACCCCTAGAATTTTGTATGAGTAAAATATCTCTGAAGTATATTCCCATTCATATTAAAATTTTTTAGCACACCAGGGTGATCATGAACATGAACATGAAATTGTCCAGCCATGACTTCCTGTTCCACAGGAGTATAAACATGAGGAAACACAAAGGCCAAATTCCTGTAATCATTCATCACAATGAGTAAATCCAAAGAATATAGTTTTGATGTGCAGCAAAAGATTGTTGAGCTTCACAAAATAGAAAATGGCTGTAAGAAAATAGCTAAAGCATTGAAAATCCCCATTTCCACTACCAGGGCAATAATTAAGAAGTTCCAATCAACTAAAGATGTTACAAATCTGCCTGGAAGAGGATGTGTGTCTAAATCGTCCTAATGCACGATGAGGAGGAGAGTTTGAGTGGCCAAAGACTCTCCAAGGATCACAGCTGGAGAATTGCAGAGGTTAGTTGAGTCTCAGAAAGCCTAAAAAAAAAATATCAAACAGCACCCATCCCCACAAGTTGTTCTGGAGGATTTCAAGAAAAATCCTCTGCTCTCATCCAGAAACAATCTCCAGCATATTCAGTTGTCAGACAAGATTGAATCTTCAAACGGGACCGGCTTCTATGGTCAGATGAAACTAAAAAAAGAGCTTTTTGGCAGCAAACCCACCAGATGGATTTGGTGCACACAGGGATAAAATGTACCCCATGCCCACGGTTAAATATACTGCTGGATCTTTAATGTTGTGGGCCTATTTTTCTGCTAGAGGTCCTGGACATCTTGTTCAGATACATAGAATCCATGATGCCATCAAATACCAACAGATAAAAAATCTAAACCTGACCGCTTCTGCTAGAAATCCAATAATGGGGCGTGGTTGGATCTTCCATCAGGACAATGATCCAAAACAAACATCAAAACCAACACAAAAATGTGTCACTGAGCACAAAATGAAGCTTCTGCCATGGCCATTCCAGTCCCCTGACCTGAACCCTATAGAAAATGAGTGGAGTGAACTGAAGAGATGGAGCTGGAATCTGAAGGATCTGGAGAGATTCTGTATGAAGGAATGGGCTCTGATCTCTTGTCAGGTGTTCTCCAAACTCATCAGGCATTATAGGTGAAGACTCAGAGCTGTTATCTTGGCAAAAGGAGGTTGCAAATAGTATTTAACAAAAGGGTGCCAATAATTGTGGCCAACGTGTTTTGAGAAAACCATTTATTTCATAATGTGATTTTCCCCCCACTTTCAATTCTTTTCTTTCAATGAAAGATTAGATTTTTGCAAATTTTATGAATTAAAGATCAATAGGATAAACAATGCATAATTATTTTTATTGTCATCTTTGATCATATTTACCAAGGGTGCCAATAATCCTGAGCAACACTGTAAATTTCCCTATGATTATAGTATAAAATGGTCTGAGTCGTTGATAGTTTAGCTTTTTCCTTTGCTCTTCTGCTTCTTCTCTTCTTCCTCTGATTTCGTTCTGCAAATGTCTTAACTTTGTTCCTTCTTTCTGTATATTCTGATCTTCATCTATTAGATACAATACTCTGGATTTTACAATACTCTAGATTTTATTATTAACTATTAATTACTTAATTTGTTCATCTCTATAATTTTTTATAAATTTGTTATTCCTTATTCAAATTTAATCTCTGACATAATCATTGCTGGACTGCCTGGATCTCATTTTCTCAAGTTTTTGCATCAGTTTTCAATTAGATTTTAACCTTATTGTGCTGCACATATCGATACTGAAGTCTTATTCAACAACGCAGTGTAACTGCACGGTTCAAACTGGAAACTTTTTTAACCAATGATGGCGCGGTGGAGCTGCGCGAGCCTATGGTGATGCAGCTCGCCAAAACATGCCAAAATGGGCGGGGCGTCTGGCTACATAAGCGAGCGTTTCGCCGTAGGATTTCCGATCTTTCTCCTTCAGCGACGACAACGGTTCTCTTCGCTGGACTTCGAGACTGAACGCCTTCACCTTCTCTCGCCTGCTGGAACGAGCCCTCTCCTTGCCGTTGAAGAGGCAATGCAGCAGACCAGCTGAGACTCGCCGACCGCCTGCAGCGCCAGTGCCCTCGCAGACTGCACGCCCTTGAGCACCGCTCTCGAGCCGCCCGCTTCGCGCTTCCGGTTTCTCAGCGATTCCCCTGCCGCCATCCAGCGCGCTTTAAAAGAGCATATTTCAGCGGTTTATTACCACTCTCTGAGTCTCACCTTGTAACGGTGGTACCCTAACTATTGGAATTAAATTAATTAAAAATTAATTCCTCAAAATCTTTGCTAATTCGGGCGCCAGGCAGACTCAAATCTACCACATTAAATTAACTGTTTAACCCAGGATAACTCAAACCACCAGTTACACACAATTAGATGTCAAAATAATATATTGGAATTCACAACAAAAAACATCCCACACAAAAGATTCAATCTTATCAAATTGTAATGTGCAATATCAGAATTGAACAGAGAGGATCACGGCAAATACACAAATACAAAAAAGTCCTTTGATGTGGTACGTCATGTAATTGTTAGTCCATGGGGTTAAGAGTTCATTTCTCAAAATCAAAAGGGAAAAACACAAAAAAACAAACAAAAAAGGTTGGCAAAACACTTCAATAATTTTAATAATCAAACAACCAACAAAGTTTCAATAGCCAAAATATTTAGAAAAACAACAGTTCAAAATCAAACATTTACTCCAAAAAGAAAACAAAAACAAGTAAAGCTTTAAAGATAAAGAAAATGAATATGTGTGTGAGTTACATTGAGGCGGGACTCGGCAGTTTTAAAACCCATCACGTTAGGCAATCGACATCGGTGAGGCAATACGACAGTGTGGCAATTAATTCTTCTTTATTCAGCGTTAGGACCCAGCACTTGTGGTCGTCCGTGCCAATTAGATCCATCAAAGCGGCAGGTACATAATTCCTCTTTCAGTGCTGTACTGATCTTCACAAACTAGTGTGCACATAATTCAAACGTCCCGCGTCTCGGCTCAGCAGCCTCTATTGTTGGTCGCCCTCTCACTGCTACTCAACACGTCACTCACTACCTGTCGTTGCTCCTTCCACTTCCTCTTTTATTCAGGTATTTCCATTCTCAATCATCCACACCTTTCTCCCCATTGATTCTGACATCAATTCATTTAAAAACAGTGCGGTTTATCCCAAAACCGTCACAACCTCTCTGCGCTCACGGAAAGCAGTCCTGCCCCTCGCACCTTCCCGTTCTCTTCCTCCCACGAGCCTGTAGGGAAGAAACAGCAGGGCAAAGGGGCTCAGCGCTCGGAGACGAGTGAGCTCATGCCGGCTCAGCCCCCACGTGCCTCACGCTCTCCGCCCCGCCCTGACCAGCGTCCCTCGGCTGAAGCGAGCGACCTCGTAGCGTTTGGCGGTTCTGAGGATGAGTCACTTGATGACAGCATGTTATTGGTGGCTTCTGAAACTGAGAAATGGGCCAGTGATTCCGAGGACCCCGCCCACCTACCATCTCTGGAGCCCATCGACGCCAGGGCAGGAATGGACGCTGAGTTATTCCGCGTCCTCTACAAGGCTGTTGAGGAACACGCAGCAGACTGGGCGAATGGTTCCTGCTGGGACACCTCCAGGCCCCTCGCCAGTGCTCTGCACCATTTTTTCCTGAGGTGCACGACGAGCTAACTAAGTCGTGGCGCGCCCCCTACTCGGCCCGCCAACGCACTACTACATCTGCAGCTCTAACCACCGTGGATGGCTCTCACGAGAAGGGATACGAGCAAATGCTGGACGAGGCCGTGGCCGCTCATCTCTGTCCTCCGTGGAATGGAAGAATATACGGGCCCTTCCTACTAAGCCCTGCAGAATGACCTCTGCTCTGGCTGGCAGAGCTTATTCTTCTGCAGGCCAAGCTGCCTCTTTGCTACATCCATGATCATTCTCCAGGTGTTCCAAGCTAGACTTCTCCGTTCACTGGACAAGTCTGGAACTGATGCACCTGCCTTTCACGACCTCCGCAGTGCCATGAATTTAGCCCTGCATGCCACGAAAGCCACAGCCCAGGCCATCGGGCGTTCGATGGCCAGTCTGGTTGTGTTAGAGCGCCATCTCTGGCTCAACTTGACAGAGATCAAGGAGATTGACAAAGTGGCCTTCCTGGACGCCCGTCTCTCCCGCCGGTCTCTTTGGGCCAGCTGTAGAGGGATTCACTGAGCGCTTCACCGCTGCACAGAAGTCATCCCAGGCTATGCGACACTTCCTGCCCAAGCGCTCCAGCTCAGCTACTGCCTCGAGTCACCCCAGGACTGCGCTGACTCAGCAGCAGAGCAAGCCTGCTCCCTCTACCTCCCAGGCAGTGCCCCCTAAAGAGCAACGTCAGCAATCTCGCTCCTCTAAGTGCCCGCCTTTCCCGAGATGTCAGGGCCACCGGCTTAGGATAACGCTGAACCCGACACCTCCTAAGTCTTCCTGATCTAACAGGAAGGAAGAGGAGGGGGCTAGTTCCGTCTAGTTCCCCCGCCACCCCGTTCAGTTCAGGGTGTTGGGGACAAAATGTT
>RJVU01019282.1:0-19719 GCA_003731715.1 Anabarilius grahami | reverse complement strand
GTCACTGAGCACAAAATGAAGCTTCTGCCATGGCCATTCCAGTCCCCTGACCTGAACCCTATAGAAAATGAGTGGAGTGAACTGAAGAGATGGAGCACCAACATGGAGCTGAATCTGAAGGATCTGGAGAGATTCTGTATGAAGGAATGGTCTCTGATCTCTTGTCAGGTGTTCTCCAAACTCATCAGGCATTATAGGTGAAGACTCAGAGCTGTTATCTTGGCAAAAGGAGGTTGCAAATAGTATTTAACAAAAGGGTGCCAATAATCGTGGCCAACGTGTTTTGAGAAAAACATTTATTTCATAATGTGATTTTCCCCCCACTTTCAATTATTTTCCTTCAATGAAAGATTAGATTTTTGCAAATTTTATGAATTAAAGATCAAAAGGATAAACAATGCATAATTATTTTTATTGTCATCTTTGATCATATTTACCAAGGGTGCCAATAATCCTGAGCACCACTGTAAATATGATTATAGTATAAAATGGTCTGAGTCGTTGATAGTTTAGCTTTTTCCTTTGCTTTCCTTTGCTCTTCTGCTTCTTCTCTTCTTCCTCTAATTTCGTTCTGCAAATGTCTTAACTTTGTTCCTTCTTTCTGTATATTCTGATCTTCATCTATTAGATACAATACTCTGGATTTTACAATACTCTAGATTTTATTATTAACTATTAATTACTTAATTTGTTCATCTCTATAATTTTTAATAAATTTGTTATTCCTTATTCAAATTTAATCTCTGACCTAATCATTGCTGGACTGCCTGGATCTCATTTTCTAAAGTTTTTGCATCAGTTTTCAATTAGATTTTAACCTAATTGTGCTGCACATATCGATACTGAAGCCTTATTCAACAACGCAGTGTAACTGCACGGTTCAAACTGGAAACTTTTTTAACCAATGATGGCGCGGCGGAGCCGCGCGAGCCTATGGTGATGCAGCTCGCCAAAACATGCCAAAATGGGCGGGGCGTCTGGCTACATAAGTGAGCATTTAGCCTTAGGATTTCAGATCTTTCTCCTTCAGCGACGACAACGGTTCTCTTCGCTGAACTTCGAGACTGAACGCCTTCACCTTCTCTCACCTGCTGGAACGAGCCCTCTCCTTGCCGTTGAAGAGGCAACGCAGCAGACCAGCTGAGACTCGCCGACCCCCTGCAGCGCCAGTGCCCTCGCAGACTGCCCGCCCTTGAGCACTGCTCTCGAGCCGCCCGCTTCGAGCTTCCAGGTTTCTCAGCGATTCCCCTGCCGCCATCCAGCGCGCTTTAAAACAGCATATTTCAGCGGTTTATTACCACTCTCTGAGTCTCACCTTGTAACGGTGGTACCCTAACTATTGGAATTAAATTAATTAAAAATTAATTCCTCAAAATCTTTGCTAATTCGGGCGCCAGGCAGACTCAAATCTACCACATTAAATTAACTGTTTAACCCAGGATAACTCAAACCACCAGTTACACACAATTAGATGTCAAAATAATATATTGGAATTCACAACAAAAAACATCCCACACAAAATCTTATCAAATTGTAATCTGCAATATCAGAATTGGAAAAACACACTTTCACAGAGAGGATCACTGCAAATACACAAATACAAAAAAGTCCTTTGATGTGGTACGTCATGTAATTGTTAGTCATGGGGTTAAGAGTTCATTTCTCAAAATCAAAAGGGAAAAACACAAACAAACAAACAAAAAAGGTTGGCAAAACACTTCAATAATTTTAATAATCAAACAACCAACAAAGTTTCAATAGTCAAAATATTTAGAAAAACAACAGTTCAAAATCAAATGTTTACTCCAAAAAGAAAACAAAAACAAGTAAAGCTTTAAAGATAAAGAAAATTAATGTGTGTGTGTATGTGTGTGTGTGCGAATGATGGGGAAGCTTTTGGACGTTTTAAAGTGCGTTTTTGGTAGGAAATACCTGAGTTACATTGAGGCGGGACTAGGCAGTTTTAAAACCCATCACGTTAGGCAATCGACATCGGTGAGGCAATACGACAGTGTGGCAATTAATTCTTCTTTATTCAGCGTTAAGACCCAGCACTTGTGGTCGTCCGTGCCAATTAGATCCATCAAAGCGGCAGGTACATAATTCCTCTTTCAGTGCTGTACTGATCTTCACAAACTAGTGTGCACATAATTCAAACGTCCCGCGTCTCGGCTCAGCAGCCTCTATTGTTGGTCGCCCTCTCACTGCTATTCAACACGTCACTCACTACCTGTCGTTGCTCCTTCCACTTCCTCTTTTATTCAGGTATTTCCATTCTCAATCATCCACACCTTTCTCCCGATTGATTCTGACATCAATTAATTTAAAAACAGTGCGGTTTATCCCAAAACCGTCACAACCTCTCTGCGCTCACGGAAAGCAGTCCTGCCCCTCGCGCCTTCCCGTTCTCTTCCTCCCACGAGCCTGTAGGGAAGAAACAGCAGGGCAAAGGGGCTCAGCGCTCGGAGACGAGTGAGCTCATGCCGGCTCAGCCCCCACGTGCCTCACGCTCTCCGCCCCGCCCTGACCAGCGTCCCTCGGCTGAAGCGAGCGACCTCGTAGCGTTTGGCGGTTCTGAGGATGAGTCACTTGATGACAGCATGTTATTGGTGGCTTCTGAAACTGAGAAATGGGCCAGTGATTCCGAGGACCCCGCCCACCTACCATCTCTGGAGCCCATCGACGCCAGGGCAGGAATGGACGCTGAGTTATTCCGCGTCCTCTACAAGGCTGTTGAGGAACACGCAGCAGACTGGGCGAATGGTTCCTGCTGGGACACCTCCAGGCCCCTCGCCAGTGCTCTGCACCATTTTTTCCTGAGGTGCACGACGAGCTAACTAAGTCGTGGCGCGCCCCCTACTCGGCCCGCCAACGCACTACTACATCTGCAGCTCTAACCACCGTGGATGGCTCTCACGAGAAGGGATACGAGCAAATGCTGGACGAGGCCGTGGCCGCTCATCTCTGTCCTCCGTGGAATGGAAGAATATACGGGCCCTTCCTACTAAGCCCTGCAGAACGACCTCTGCTCTGGCTGGCAGAGCTTATTCTTCTGCAGGCCAAGCTGCCTCTTTGCTACATCCATGATCATTCTCCAGGTGTTCCAAGCTAGACTTCTCCGTTCACTGGACAAGTCTGGAACTGATGCACCTGCCTTTCACGACCTCTGCAGTGCCATGAATTTAGCCCTGCATGCCACGAAAGCCACAGCCCAGGCCATCGGGCGTTCGATGGCCAGTCTGGTTGTGTTAGAGCGCCATCTCTGGCTCAACTTGACAGAGATCAAGGAGATTGACAAAGTGGCCTTCCTGGACGCCCGTCTCTCCCGCCGGTCTCTTTGGGCCAGCTGTAGAGGGATTCACTGAGCGCTTCACCGCTGCACAGAAGTCATCCCAGGCTATGCGACACTTCCTGCCCAAGCGCTCCAGCTCAGCTACTGCCTCGAGTCACCCCAGGACTGCGCTGACTCAGCAGCAGAGCAAGCCTGCTCCCTCTACCTCCCAGGCAGTGCCCCCTAAAGAGCAACGTCAGCAATCTCGCTCCTCTAAGTGCCCGCCTTTCCCGAGATGTCAGGGCCACCGGCTTAGGATAACGCTGAACCCGACACCTCCTAAGTCTTCCTGATCTAACAGGAAGGAAGAGGAGGGGGCTAGTTCCGTCTAGTTCCCCCGCCACCCCGTTCAGTTCAGGGTGTTGGGGACAAAATGTTTGGTTTGCGCCCTGGGCCCGCTGTTGTTGCGCCCGCGCCAAATGCTGTTCTTATGGCAAACAACATAAAAAAACATACATTTTCAAAAAGAGAGTACATTTCCTCTTCCACACTCGTCGGTGCTCAGTTCGCCCGAAAACCCCCACGTTTCAGCGTAGTGGTTCCCACTTTGGTAAAACCAAATGACGCTCATGCCCTTTGCGCCAATGTGTTGACTCTGCTAGGAAAGGGAGCCCCCTCAGAGAGCGAATCAGGCTCCCTCATGAGATGAAAGTTCAGGATGTTAAAGTTTAAACAGATCCTCGCGCAGATTTGCTCCGGGGACTGGTTCTTCTCTCTGGACCTGAAAGACGTGTACTTTCACATCCAGATAGCAGCCCTAAGACCCTGGAAGGACCCTCTGTGGTTCAGCCGTGGGGTTCCCTTGGGGGCGGTATCCAGAAGGACAGTGGTCTCGACAGATGCGTCCAACTCGAGTTGGTCCTGAAGGGACGCCACGTCTTGATCTGTTTGGACAGCATGACGGTGGTGTCCTACATAAATCATTAAGGCGGGCTTTCATCCAGTCGCCTCTGTGCACTGGCAAAGCAGCTCTTGGAATGGCCCCTGCCCAGGGTGCGATCGCGGAGAGCATCGCACATACTGGGCAGACTGAATCTCAGAGCAGACATGCTATCTCGGAGCAATGTCCCCTCAGACGAGTGGATGCTCCATCCCCAGACGATTCTCAGAATCTGGGAGATCTTCGGGAGGGGAGAGGTCGACCTCTTTGCCTCAGAAGACAACTCTCACTGCCCAATCTTCTTTTCAAAGGACGCAGATGAGCTGGCCCAGCCTTCTTCTTTACGCTTTTCCCCCCAATCGCTCTGATCCCTCAGGTCATCAGACGAATCAGGGAAGACATGGGTTAAGACCCATGTCTTAACTAATGCCTTGTTTTGATAATTTGACAACAGGCATGCAACTGTAAAAAGTTGACTAATATTAACAGTGTGGGAAAGTGTGATGACACCATTAAACTGTTTTGTTTTATCCTCCTGATGACATGTTCCACGTGCACTCGCAGTCGTGCTATGGCTTGTGTTTCTTTCACCTGATGTGCGGGCATCTGCTTTACCTTAGACAGGAATGGTGGACAGTATACTTGGAACAGTCACTAATCAGGAAGCCCTTGTCTACCATAATTGTAACATCACAGAGTCCTCCACTCTAGAGGAAGCAAACTTGGTCCTCGGAGCTGTTCAGGCTTTCAACTAAAGCCCCATGACAATCTGGCAACCCCAGCCAGAGAACTGGGCTCTGCACCTGTGGTCCCTTGATGGAAACCTGTCAACCTCCCAGGGGACGTGCTGAATACCATTTCTCAGGCAAGAGCCCCGTCTACTAGACACCTCTATGCTCAGAAATGGTCAGTCTCCGTTGACTGGTGTGCAGCTCAAAACGACCCTGTTGAGTGTGACATATCTCCAATATTGTCATTTCTCCAGGAGTGTCTGGACAAGGGCCTCACCCCTTCCACGCTCAAGGTGTACATAGCAGCGTTCCATGCTCCTATCGCTGGCCAGTCAGAGGGACGAAACACCCTTGTGGTGCATTTCTTAAGAGGTTCTAGGTGGTTGAATCTGGAAGAAACTGTGATCTGTTTCTACACCCGATAGAGTGAAAATGCGGGGAAAGCCTCTTTCCCTCCTGTCCTTCCTTAACATTTGTTCCTTCTTCCCCACTTCCTTCCCTTTACTCATTTTTCTCTTCACTCAGAATTATTATTTAAAACTATAGTGTTCTATGTAAGTGTAAGTTATTTAACAGTCATGTTTGGTATTATTCAAAATGTCTCAGGGTGACTGGTACAGTGGTTACATTCCCAAAGAAGCAGACTGTACTCGCAAAGAAAGTACATTCCCAAAGAAGCAGGGTGTTCTCCACGGTTCCCTTGTACCGAGGCCAAGCGCGATTGTCCCCCCTCCCCTCTCCTATGCTGGCCTGCACTCACATTGCACTTGATGTTCCGCGCCAGAGCCCGCTTATGTCCTTTACAATGCAACTTTTTCTGTTTTGAAGGAAACTGGAAGAAAAGCACTATCCCTATTAGAAATGCCTAAAAGTTATCATTTATGCTATGTGGCTACTTCCACTTGATTGTGCAGCATGTATCAGACGATTATTACTGAGGCAGCTGCGTTGATGGAGGAATTTGCAGCTTTACTCTGAAACTACAATTCCTGTTTATCTGAACCAGACCCTTTATAAATCTAAATATACAAACTCACTATTTGCACACCTACCCAATAAAGTGACCGGTTGTCCCATTGACCACTGCTGACTGATACCCCCCCACAGCCCCGCCCCATCCCACAAACTCACTCATTTTCCACTAACCCACTAAAGTAACTTACCGATCAGTTGACCACTACTGACTGCAGATTATGCTCGGCCATCATTGATAGAACCAATTACACCAATAATGGTTTTTTTTCTAAGGCATGTGTATAAAAGTTCCTTAAATGTCCTAGTTTAACTAAGGCCTAATCATAGCTTAATCTGTCTGTCTGTGAAACCGAGCCCATGACTTTCTCTAAAGCTGCATTAAAAAAACAATATGCATTGTGAAAAAACACTATACACATTAATTTAATTTGACTGTTTTTAAAGACTAGTTTACTTTTCATAGACTAAATGATTATTTTCTGCTTCATCTTAACACAGAGGAAGGAGTGGATGAAGAAAGCTTTATGCTGCCGGACGCACTAATAACAGGATGAGATGTCAGCTTCCATGTCAGCATGCTTTCTGCTGGCTTTGTGCAAGTCAGAGGACATCAAGACATAAGGCATAGACACAGTTCTTGAGTGCATAGTTAAAGATTTGTGGGATTTAAAACAAAATCGCCTTTAAATTGAGAAGGCACCGGTGTGTGGGGACAATCTTGCCCTGAATTCTCTTCTTGGTTTTTCAGGGAGTTTTTGAGCAAATATTGTCTTTTGTTTGTGCAAATCTAACAAACAAGTTCTTCGCAGCCAGACAGCAGAGGATCTAAATTTGCTGGGCAATGCACTGAATTATAGTCAGGATTTACAGACTAACATCCTACAGACACTGGCTTAAACGGAGATGAGTTCTAGACGAGCTTGCTTTCTTCAGTGTTGTTGACAATGTTACACCTGATATTTTAGAGGGTTTTGGTCCTCTGGAGGTGAAACTAGTGCTGTCTGAACTTATAGCTGAGCAAAGACACTTCCAAAAGATGCCAATTTAATGTATTTTAAATTTAATATTTCTTGAATTAGCTATATTTTTTGGCTGCCTTTTACGGGCTCATGTGAGCGCAAAGATCACCAGATAAAGCTTATAAAATATGAAATATATTATTGTGATGTTACGTGTTAAGTGACAAACTTAAATAACTAAAAGAGATCAACATAAATTTCACGTTTACGTCACATAACGCAATAATGCCCCTCATGCGAGCGCATGTATAAAATGATCAAAAGCTTTGTAAATCACACATTGGTGTTACGCTTTCTGTATGTTTAAGGGAAAAATTATATTAAAAAGTGACAAAAGAACATTCCATGTGATTTTGGCCTGGGTTTTTTTTGTTTTTTTGTTACTGTCAATATTTTTTGAATATTTATACAAAAATGATTCAAACACCTAAATAAATTTTCTCACAAAAATACATGTGATATTTACATCTTTTGACTCGGGACACATAAGACTGCTTAAAAAGCGATTTCCTGAACCTGTTTTGAAACGTCTTGTAGACATCCAAGAAAACTCCTAGTCGGACGTTCAAATATTAAACTGCATATCTACATCCAACATCCCTATTCAGACATTCATATATTAAACCAGTTTTGTGTATCCACAGATGTCCTAAAAGGGTCCTAGTCAGATGTTTAGATTTAACCTGTTTTGTACGTCCATGGATGTCCAAAAGGGGTCCTACGCAGACGTTCAGATATTGAACCTGTAGTGCACATCCAGCAGATGTACAAAAGTGGGTCTGAACGTACGGACGTTATACAGACATCATCTGAACGTCTTCCTGACTTTGCATACACTCTTCCTAGAGTTGTTCCTTCACTTATGTTCACCCAAAAATAAAAATTCTGTCTGAATCATGATTCGACACAGAAGATTCATAATGCTCCGAAGCTTCATGAAGCAGTGTTTTGAAATCAGCCATCACTAAATAAGTCGTTATTTAGTTTTTTTGGTGCACACAAACTATTCTCGTTGCTTTATAATATTAATATTGAACCACTGTACTCACATGAACTGATTTAAATATGTTTTTAGTGCATTTATGGATCTTGAGAGAGGAAATGTCATTGCAGGTTATGGAGGCCTCACTAAGCCATCGGATTTCAAATTCAAATTGTTCCAAAGATGAACGAAGGTCTTACGGGTGAGGGAAGACATGAGGGTGAGTAATAAATTACATTATTTTCATTTTGGGGTGAACTAACCCTTTAAGAGTTGTCATTACTGAAAATTGCCATAGAAACAATATAGATTAAAGAAAACCATAAGAATTTGGAAGTAATTAGTACACAAAATGAAAACATGGAAACTATTGATGAGAGCAAGATTCTGCCTTATTTGACCCATGTCTTAACTAATGCCTTGTTTTGATAATTTGACAACAGGCATGCAACTGTAAAAAGTTGACTAATATAAACAGTGTGGGAAAGTGTGATGACACCATTAAACTGTTTTGTTTTATCCTCCTGATAACATGTTCCACGTGCACTCGCAGTCGTGCTATGGCTTGTGTTTCTTTCACCTGATGTGCGGGCATCTGCTTTACCTTAGACAGGAATGGTGGACAGTACACTTGGCATAGTCACTAATCAGGAAGCCCTTGTCTACCATAATTGCCATGTCTTCTGTCAGTCTTTTGGCTATTAAACACTGTTTAAAGATTTCCTTGTCACTCATTGACCCAGCATAAAGCTGAGAGACGAATGTCACTGAATGTCCATGAGGAGCTATCCCAATGAGGCCTTTCATTTTGCAGTGAGATTTGTAACTTGAGTACATTTCACTTTGGATTAGTGGCAAGGACGGTGTTTGACATCTGAGCTCTGTGCAGTCAATGATAACCCGTGTGTCCGGGAAATCACTGAACTCTTCAGGGAGGTTACATTTAACTTCAGCTGCTGAAAGCCACACACAAACCGATCCCAACAGTGAATAGAGGTAGTTTGTCCACGTTAAAACGATTCTGCTCACTGTGGATGGGTGCATGTGGAAACGGTGTGCTAGGTCTCTCTCCTTCAAACCAACAGTCAGATATACGAGGAAAAGAAACAACTCATCGATTGGCTGCAGCAGCTGTCTCTGGAAACATGCGTGAAAGGTAAGTTTGTATTCACCTAGGCAGCATAGTAAAATTCATTGTGTTTTGCACCTTACTGTAAATGTACAGTCACTCTTATTGTGTGTGTGCGTGTAAGTGAATAACCCACCACTTATGGTCGTGCATGTCTAATGTCTTCATGGTTCCTAGCAACAGCTTTGGACCTGGAAACACAAATGATTTTGTGGACGGATGCGCGGTCAACACAAAATGAACAAATCACTCTCTGAGACAACTCGTTGTTACCGAGTCATATTAAAAATGATAAAGATATTAAGGGTGTTGCATATAATCCCTTAAACGGTTCTCTTAGGTAAGGGAAACCACTAAGTGTTTAACGACAGCGACCCAGGTTTTGCCGTTGTAAAATTGTATTGTTGCTATGGACACGTTATTTGTTGATACAGATTGCAGCAAGTTTTGACAGAAAACAACATAACATTGATAAGGAAAACAAAAAAGAAAATCAAACATGAAAGAAAAGGATCAGACGAGAAACTCAAATTGATAGTTCACTCAAAATTGAAAATTCTGCCATCATTTACTCACCCTCATGTCGTTCCAAACCCATAAGACTTTCATTCATATTTCGAAAACAAATAAGTATATTTTTAATATTCTCCCATCATTTATGTCCATTTATTGAAAGACATAAAAGTAATCCATATGATTCAGGCCGTTTTGGAAGCTCAAACGTGCACGCAAGCACAAGAACCAATGAGGTTTGTTCTTGCATGTGATGCACGCATGTTTGCGTTTCCATTGCCCATATAATATGTGCTACATATGTATTTTGCTCAATGTTTATGTGAATAAATGCCTAAATTAAAATTTGTTTATCATATAAAGCAGCCGATTATGTCTCGTTAGAAGACTTGGATTAAACCGGCTCACTTAATTTAAAACTTAAAGTGAAATTTTCCTCATGTGCTAATTAGGAATATGGCAGTTAAAGGGCTTCATGCAAGACTTATCTTTTTTTTAAGAGATTACTTAAGTGAAAAATAGATTCTTAAGGAAAATTCTTAGGGTTTATGACGCGTCACCTAAAGATACCCTTAAGTAACACTTAAGTGAGTTTCAGAAGTTTAAGGGAAACATAAGGGTGATCTTAAGGGAAAATTACATTTAAGGTGGTTTACGCAACGATGAGCTTCGAAGAACGTAATAACCAAACACTGTGTCTATGATAGCAACTTCAGGATGCGCTTTGAAGAACCTAATAATCCTGGATCATGTCAAATTGTCTACAGTAAAATCCAGATAACTGAGTAATCCACATCCAAAGAACGGGCCCCAGAACTAGGTATACAGAGAGCTGTGAAATACATAAAAATCATGAATATAATGAAAATGTAACATTACTATTTTTTTGACATTACTTTTCTTTATTTCTCAGATATTTGCCTTGGATAACAAGCTTGCTGTATATATACCCACACATCTTATACTATTACAGTCACATCCGATTCCCAATCACAACAGTACTTTACAGTTTATTACTCAGTTATTCCTTTCATTGTAGTTTTACTGATAAATGATAATATCATACTGACATCTCATTTTGCGCTACTAATTCAACATTTGCGTTGTAAAATATCATGATACTAGTATTTACCACAGACAGTCTCAACATAAAGTACTACCACCAAACTATACATTAACATATCTTTACAATTGTCATTTTTGACAGTATTTTAAACATCATTCAGCATATAAACCATAATGTATTTTGAAATGTCTATAAATCTTACTTATGCTACTGTTTGGATCGATCGATTAATTAGTTAAAATTTATTTCATACTTTCAAGGATTTCATTTATAATTTACGGTTACCTCTGACTCAACTTAAAAATAGGTTTGTCATGAACTCTAGCTAGACAAAATAATAATAATAAAACAAAATAATCATCATCTTCTTAATCAGTAGCAGCATGTCAGTGTCATCATTCATAACATTAAAATAGATACAGAAAGCAATTTTACAAACTGAAATGAAGTGCTCAATGTGTGTTTAAACCTAGTGTGATCTCAAGAACAAAACCAAAATTAAAACAATGATAAACAATTTTAAGTCCACAATCTGCTATGTTAATGATATGTGGTGTTAACAGAGTAGTTAGAGTTAGATAGAGTTGCCTTTATAGTCAATATTTCAATAGGTTGGGGGGAAATTTAGTGAAATTTATTCATGTTGGAATATCTGCCAATATTAACCTTTTTAAGATAGATGAACTTGAGTTAATTGCATTGTTTAATTATGTATTACTATATTACTAACTATACCCCCATTTCACATCAAAGTGTCTTGACTTTCCAACAAAGTCCTTGTTTTGAGGCTACAACAAGACTGCTACAGAGAAATACAAATTACAAATCATAAGTATGTGGAATTGCTCTCATCTTCACTCTGATATCCATCTACACAGTTCTTCTCCAGGATTTTAATAAGAGTTGCCAGTGTGCTATTTGGATCCATCAGAGTCACTAGAGGGACAGTCACACCTCTATCATCGAAGATACGATTCTGCAGAGTCATGGCTAACATTGAGTCAATGCCTAAATTGAAAAGATGAACATCATCATTCAGCTCATCCATCTCAATACCAGTCGTTTCACTAATCATGAGACACAGATAATCACGTGGTGAGGATGATTTCTTGGGTTGCTCAGGTCTAGATAAATTTACTCCATCTTTACTTATAGCTTCCTGTGCTATTTTGAACAAGCGTACATTTAGTGTTTTGTTCTGACTAAGAATGTTATTCCAGTTGTTTTTCAAATTGAATTTGCATACAACCTGTTGAGGTTTGTTGACCAAGAGGCACTGTTCAAGACTATCATGGATTTCTGCAATCTCCAAAAGCAAGATTCCTCTTGCCTCCAGAAATCTTTGGACATGGACTTTGTTCAACAAAAGACCAAGATTCAAAGCCCCCCAATTAATGGACTGTCCAGAAAGCCCAATGTTTCTGCGATACTGACAGAAAGTGTCCAGGAATGTATTAGCCGCAGCATAATTAGTTTGTGAGGCATTGCCAATGAAGGCAGCAATGGAGGAATAGCACACAAAGTAATCCAGATTGCACTGTATGGTAGCACGGTGAAGGTTAATCACTCCATTTACTTTTGGCCTCATAACTTTCTCATAAAGAGATTTGTCAAGATGTTCAATCAGCCCATCATGCAGGACAACTGCACTATGAAATACCCCTTTGATTGGACTGGATGGGAAAAGTTTTCCAATATTAACAATTGTCTGGTCCACTTGCTCAGATACAGAAACATCACACGGCAGACACTTAATGACAGAACCCCAATGGCTACTGACCTGACCTAGTTCTTGTTGCATCTGAGGGTCTTGATTTCTTCTAGAAAGAATGACAATATTCCCTCCTCCTTTCTGAGCAATGAACTTTACTGTCTCAAAGCCCAATCCTGTTAGACCACCTGTGACAATATAGACAGAATTTGTCTTGAATAGACTGTGTTTGGGCATCACTGGAATGTCAGACAGCTGGTTCTTGTCTTCACTGTTTATGATGATAATGGGTAGGATCTGGCATGTGAAGTATGATTCAGATTCTTTTACAGACAGAAGATCAGTGTCTTGAGATTTCACTCTTTGAACAGCTGTTGCGTCCAAAGACAAAGACTTTCTGTCCAAATGCATGGCTTTCAGCCAACGGTAGATGTGTGGCATTTGCATTTGCAGAGACCCTTTTTGCATTATGTGGGACATGAGGAGGACATGGAAGTGGACATCCTCATTTGTACCACGGAATGTTGTAGTATTGAATGGAAATTCTGTCTGGTTGTCATAGACAAGAACAATGTCTTTGATGCCTCTAACACTGCTAGCTATTTTAGCGGTTTCTACATTATAAGGAGGTAGAAGAACAGCCCCCAGAACCTGACTAAAATCACAAGACAGCTGATCAGCCTGCGTGCTCACTCTGACATTCCAACCTGATCTGTTTGCAATAGCAATTAACACATTCATCAAAGCTGAGTCAGGGACGGTGGAGAAAATACCCAGTGTCCTTTGCTGTTTAGCTCTGGGTAAAGCCTCATGCAAGATCTCCCAAGCCAGTACCAAATAAGAGACACAAGGCACGTCATTCAAAATTGAAAGCCTTTTAGCTTTGCAGCAAACAGCTGCTGGGAGAACTACTTTAGAGGTGGCAGCCACAGGGTAACAAGACGCAACATGATCACCAACTTTAAATGTGCTGACATCTTTACCCACAGCTGTGACAGTGCCACTGAAGTCAAGGGCTAAGAGCTTATAGTTTCCAATTGTGTGCTTGTTCCAGTACAATGTCTGACCATAATTCAGGTCAGAAATGCTGACTGGAAAGTAATCTGATGAATGAACACAGATTTTACTGAGGCGAAGCTCAATATTTTTTCCTTGAATCAGTTCAATGGAATCATCTATTTGAGTCGCAGACACATTTGTCATTATATATGGGTCAGATGTTTGCAACATGAAGACTTCTTCATCCAACATTTGGACATTTATTGAAGAGATTGCCATGGTTGGCAAAGGTGTGTGTGTGATTTCAGGTTTGAGAATTTTGCCCTCCTTTACTACTAGCTCTGGATATTTGTTACAGGGGTATGATCTGAGGACCTGAACCAAAGCTTTGATGTCTTCAAAAGTGTCAGAGCCCATGTCAATCAGCTGGAAGGAAAGTTCTGACAATTCAGCTGCACATGCTCTTGTCATTCCTGAAAGAACAAACCCAGGGTTTATGTGGTCCACTAAGCTCTCAGAGCACCTATAGGTTATTACTCTGATATCACCTGAGAAATTAAGTGTCTTGAGATATCTGACAAGCTTTCGGAAAATCTCACAACACCCCACCATACAGTCCAAGACCTTCTCTGATTTGAGGGAGGTTAGGTCTGAATCACCCCACATGAACAAAATTTCCTGGAAGTTTTTTTTTACACTTGAAATTTTCAGTTTTGAGAAAAGAAGTTCAACTCCATCTTCTAACAGTATTTTATTGTTTGAAGAAGACACATATCTAGATGTTGGGTCCAAGTACTGTTGCAAAGCTTTACAAATTCCCTCCTTGCCAGAAAAGACCAGTGCCTTAATCTGTGTATCAAATGTGGCAACTTCAGAGATGATACTAAAATCGTTGTGGAAGAAGTATTCCTCGACTACTTGGGGACGACTTCCTAGCATTCTAATCTTCACATGCTTCAGTTCGACTAACACCCTACCCTGTTTGTTGGCTAAGCAGCCACAAATGTCAAAATCATCTTCTCCTACATATACTGCTCTCAGATATACAGCCATCTCCTCTTGCAATGTTTCAAATACAGTCAGGCTTCCTATTTGCACAGGATATTGGGGCCTTGTTGATACACCTCCTATAGTTGCAAGAACGAGTTGCATGACGTAATCCAAGACCACAGGGTGAAGGTGATAGTCATGTAATTGAGGCAGTATTTCCTTTGGGACCTTCACAACAGATATAGCCTCTCTAAATTCTTCCCCATAAAAAACATCTGCATTATTTATGAAGACAGACCCATACTCAAACCCTGCTTGACTTAGAAGTTTGTAGAGTTCTTCAGTACTCATGTGGAATGTGCATCTTTTGGAAATACAGTCTAATGAAATAAACTGTTCTTCAGGAGTTCTACCTGGTTTTGCTTCTACTGTGCCAAATGCATAAACTGCAGAAGTAGACTGTATTTTGAAATTACATAAGTTATCAGCCAAATAGTCTGAATGATCCAGCTGTACTTTTATATCTGGGGCATTCTGCGTGAAAACAAATGGACTCTGGAATATTATGCTGAGCTGCAGAGAACTTAGTGGAACCTTAGGTTTGGCATATGCCATGTAAGATGCTAAACCCAGCTCTGCATAAAATGCCCCAGGAATGATGGCAACCCCATTGTTCTTGTGGTCCTGCAAGAAGGCCATTGAATCAGAGGATATATCACAGCTGAACATTGAACTGTCTGAACCCATTTGTGTAACCACTGGATGGTTGCCAGTGGGACTGGTTGACTGCAAATTTGAAGCAAAGACATCTCTCTTCACACCATCAAACTTGTATTGTGGGTAGGGAATTGGTTCAGTCTCAAAACCTTTGTAGAACATTTCCCAATCCACTTTGACCCCAAGCTCAAACAGTTTGGAAACAGCTGCAAGCATTGTCTCGTGATCTTTATCTGGCTGAACTGAGGGAATCACAGTGAATTCATTTCCTAGAGTCTCATTGATGTACCTCTGCAAAGATCTTCTTGGACCAATTTCAACAAATATAGCACTCCTTTTGTTTTCAGCTGCGGACTTTACAGCTTGTTCGAATTCAACTGGCTCTCTGATATTCCTTGCCCAATATTCACCAGTAATGAAATCTGAGGAACACAAACTAACACCTGTCACTGTTGAGAACAGTTCTGTCTCTAAATTATGTGCCTGCAATGAGCCTATACTCTGTTTCACTTTGGATAAAATGGGATCCATCTTGTGACTGTGGTATGCTGCAGGTACATCCAAAATGCGAAGGAACAAATCTTTTCCACTGGCTGAGTTGCTCAAATTCTTTTGCAACTTGTCAATGTCATCTGCATCTCCTGAGAGGGTGCATGACTGAGGGCTGTTATAAGCAGCCAAACAAACCCTTCCCGAAAAAGATGGGAGAATTTTTAAGACTTCAGAAACAGCCATATTACTGACTACCAGCATCTTTCCTCCTGTCACAGTGCATTGCAAAGAACTGCGATAGTGGATGACTTTTACTGCATCTTCAAGTGACAGCAAGCCAGAACAATGAGCTGCAGCGACTTCTCCAATAGAGTGCCCCAAAACAGCATCAGGACTGATGCCCCAGTGTTTCAGAAGTTTGACAGCAGCAACCTGAATAGCAAACAGAAGAGGCTGGACAATCTTTGGATCAGACAGCTCTGTACTTTTCTCAGATTCACTGTCCAGCATCTCTATCAGATTCAAACTTCTATAGCTTTTCAACAGAGTTTCAATCTTCAAGATTTCCTCTCTGAAAACTGACTCTTGTTTTAGGAGCTGCTTGCACATACCGTGATATGTAACACCATTGCCACAAAACACAAAAACTAGCTTGGAGTCTGTCTTTGATGGTAAAAGCTTTTTCTCTACAGCAACAGTTAGTTTCTCTTGCAGATCTGCCAATGATGATGTTTGAAATACTTTTCTGTATTTGTGTTTAAAGTGACTTCTTCTACATGCGGATGTGTACAGTAAAGACTGTAGATCTGATATTTTCCCTGCACTGATCTGTTCTGCCGTATCTGCAATAATATTTTTTATGGATTTTTCGGAGGCTGCGGAGACCACAAAATACTGACGGGATTTGCTGATCATCTGAGCTTTTGTCTTTTTTGACTGCATATATTGTCTGACAATTGCATGTGCATTTGTTCCACCAAACCCAAAGTTATTGATTCCTGCAGACCTCCCTGCTCTGCAGTCACTGATCCATTTTTCTGCTGTGGTAGGGATTTTTATATTGAGAGATTCAGCATCTATGCTAGAGTTTTCCGTGGAGTAGAACAATGATGGCACAATAGTTTCATGGTTCATCATCAAGAGAACCTTTATGAGCCCTGCAGCACCTGCGGCAGATTCTGTGTGTCCAATATTGCTCTTAACTGAACCAATGATGAGTGGCCCTGACTTTTGAGGTCTTGCTTTGGCTATGACTTTTGAGATGCTACCTGCCTCTATTGGATCTCCAACTGGAGTCCCAGTCCCATGGGCCTCAATGTACTGGACACTAGTCAGGTCAGTCTCTGTTGAGTAGATTTTTCTAAGCAGCTCCTCCTGCTGTACCATGGATGGTTTGGTGATTGGACTAACGCTGTGGCCATCTTGATTTACTGCGGTTTTGCTGATGATACCCCAAATATGATCATGGTCTTCAAAAGCCTGTCAAAATACAGACAACATATGGGTGTTTCTTGCAGTAGTTTATCATAACGTGTATTTATGTCATAGTGCTGTGTTTATATGAGACAATCTTTCAATTTACTTTTGTCAGAGGCTTCAATAGAACGACCCCGCATCCTTCACCTCTGCCATATCCATTTGCTTTGCTGCTGAAAGGTTTACTCGTTCCATCAGAGGAGATCATTTTTGCCTTGGACAGAGTCACAAAAAGGGTCGGCTCCAATATACAGGACACACCACCACACAAAGCCATATCACAGTCTCCTGTTGAGTGGAATACAGAGAACCACAAAACTTAGGTGGTGGGGGCAGCCTAGGGCTAATTATTTGTTTGATTAATTCACAAGCAAAACATACATGAAACATCTAATTACATTACTGTATATTAGTACACATACAATAATACAGTATATATAGACAATCTTCTTAAAATGTGCAAATAAGTTGATACACAGGGTTTACATTTTTTTTTTTTTTTTTTTTTTTTTNTTTATGGCTTGACAAGCTAAATGAAGGGCAACAAGGGATGAGGAGCAGGCACAGTCAATGGACAGTGAGGGGCCAGTGAAGTTGAATACGTATGAGATGCGGTTGGCAGCTATACTCATAGCGGCACCAGTTCCATTGGTGTGGTCTATGTGTTTTGGATTCATCCTCACATTTGCCAGCTCAAAGTCTCTGTTCATTAGGCCTGAAACACAAGCAAATAAAAAAACATGTTAGCTAGCGATATGCTTTTTTATCCATAGCCATTTACTGTATACCTATTACAGTGCAACCTGAGGTTAAGTGACTTGCTCAAGGAAACAACAGTGGCAGGGCTCGGACAAGCAGCTTTTCTATTTGTGCTGTGCCATAAAGGAATTAAAGCACAAGTGCACATATTGAAGCCAGGACAAGTTAGATCCCTCTAGTGAACCGGGGAATTACAAAGAAAATGATTGTGCTATTTAGCAACGCATCTTTGCTCAGAAGGTACTTCCCATGCAGTTAGTGCATATACTTTTTCACTTGGATTAAAAGACACCAAAAGTTGCTTTTTTCATTTATCTTATATTTAGCTTATATGTTACCCATAAATACTCCTGTTCGCGTTCCACTGGCCTTTTCCATTGGTATCCCAGCATCCTCTAGGGACCTGTAGGTGCACTGCAACAGAAGTTTGTGCTGAGGGTCCATGGTGATTGTTTCAGCATTAGTGATGCCGAAGAACTTGTGGTCAAACTCATTGAATCTACACAGGATAAAAGGTAAATGATGGGGTTATTGCTTTTGGAGTTCAGATACTACAGGGATAGTTCACCAAAAAAGGACAATTGCATCATCACTCATCCTCACATGATCTAATTCTAAATCTCTATGACTTATTTTCTTCAGCAGAAAACTAAAGATGATACTTTGAAAGTTAGCGGGCTCCAAACAACATTGAACCTCATTGACTTTTCACTGTATGGGGAAAAACCCACATTAAAATTTTACTTAACCCAAAAATGAAATTTATGTTATTATGTACTCACTGTTCCAAACCTGTAAGACTTGTGTTCATCTTCAGAACACAAATTAAGTTATTTTAAATTAAATCAGAGAGGGTTTTTTGTCTCCCATAGAAAGCAACAAAATTACCACATCCAAGGTCCAGAGAGGACAATGTGTCAATGTGACTACAATGGTACAACCTCAATGTTATGAATCAATGAGAATACTTTTTGTGTGCAAAAACAAAAAAAATAATGACTTTATTTAACAATTTGAACTGTTGTCAGACACAGTTGACGTAGTGAACGCAGTCCAGGCTTCCGTGTTTACGTCCAAACACCTGATCAGTATTGGCTGACACTGTACACGAGCAGCACAAAGCATGCTTGTGATGTTGACGCAGGAGCCAGCCAATAATGAGTTGGCATCCGAACGTAAAACACAGAAGCCTGCACTGTGATCACTATGTCAACTGCGTATGACAACATCTCAAATTGTTAAATAAAGTCATTTATTTTTGTTTTGTTTTTGCACACAAAAAGTATTCTCATCGATTCGTAACATTAAGGTTGAACCACTGTAGTCATGTTGACTATTGTAACATTGTCTATACTACTTCTCTTAACTTTCAATGTAATAATTCTGCTGGTTACTATGGGAGAAAAAAAAACTCTTGGATTTTATTAAAAATATCTTGGATGGTTTGGAACGACATGAGGGTGAGTAATTAATAGATATTCAGGTATAAATAGCAACAAATTGCATCTTGTTTCCTCTAAGTGCAAATAGTGATTGATGATGTTAATATAAATGTGTTATTTGTACTAAAGTTAAACTATCTGAGCAATGGTTAGTGAAAATAGCCTTTGATGACAATTTCTTTTCTTTTTTGCCATTTAAGCTATTTTACCAACATTTGTCATTTTAGTTCAATATAAACAGTACATAAGGCTCAAATAGGATGTTATACGAATGTTTTTTTTTTCATTTGGTTAATTCTACTGTTGGCATAAAGTAGTGATACATTAAAGTAGTTAAATTACATTCAAGCTACCCTTCTGAAAAAGTAGTTAGCTACACTACAAGTTAATATCAAAAAGTAGCTAGCTACATTAAAACAACTTTATTTTGACATTGACATTGTTACAAATAACTAGGCTTCCTGCTTCGCTACTGTTCGGACGCTCTTGCTTACAGCTCCGCGCTTT
>RJVU01019258.1:8806227-8818699 GCA_003731715.1 Anabarilius grahami | reverse complement strand
CTCTTATTTTTACCCGATTTGCTTCAAACTTCATCAGAATATTGTTAAAACATGGCACATTTAGTCCTTTGAAAATGGGCAGGGAGGAGGGGCTCTATAGCGCCACCTTGTAGTGCAGTAAATGTGGAGTGAATTTGACATAGTCCTTTGATGTTTAACCGTTTCAAATGCCTATTGCCAGCTGTGCACAGTTGCCCTGAAGCCACCGGGGAGGCGGTGCCACCAGCTTGGGCCCGCCATCGCTGCTCGCAGCTATATTTATTATTATTCTCCCAATGAAATCGCATTTTTGAGGGCCTAAACGTGCTCGAAAACTCATGAAACTTTGCACATGTGTCAGAAGTGGTGAAAATGTACGTCTGTTATGGGTCCCAGCATTAGGCGTTGCAAAATGGCTCGATAGCGCCATCTAACGTACAGCCCCTCTCGCTACATTTCACTAGGGTTTTGAAATTCGGTACACACATTTAACAGCCCAGTACCTACAAAAAAGTCTCTTGGAACGAAATCTGAAACTGAACAGGAAGTCAGATATTTTGAATTAACTCGCCGTTTTTTGCCTTTTCCAGACTTTGTACTTTAACGAACTCCTCCTAGAGCTTTTAACAGATCAATGTCATATTTGGTCAGTATAATCTAAAGGCCTTTGTGACGTTAAATTGCGAAGATCTAGAGTTTTCACTGAAGGGCGTGTCCGTGGCGCCCTGACAAAGTTTGATGTTTTTGCCACGAAACAGGAAGTTGTTGTAACTCAGACAAACAATGTCCGATCTGCCCCAAACTTCACATGTTTTATTAGAGTCCTGACCTGAAGACATCTTCATAACAATATTCAGTTATAGTCATAGCCCCACCTGCAGGCAACAGGAAATGTCATGTTTTACACTGTGATTAGCTCCTCATGGAGATTTAACCAGATCAACATCAAATGTTACCAGTCTAATCTTAAGACCTTAGCAATGATAAAATATCAAAGATCTTGAGTTTTCGCTAAAGAGCGTGTCCGTGGCGGCCTGACAAAATCTGATGTTTCGCCATATAAGAGGAAGCTCTTGTTACTGAGGCATACTATGTCTGATCTGCTCCAAAATGTACATGTGTGATGAGAGTCCTGGCCTAAAGACGTCTATATGACAATATTCAGTTAGTCATAGCGCCACCTGCTGGCAACAGGAAATGGCATGCTTCACACTGTAATTCACTACCAGATTCACATTTCATTATGCCACGAAGTACCAAACATGCTAGAGAGATGTTAAATCATGCAACACTTGGCTGAGTGCTAATATATGCGAATAATGCCACTAAAGAAACAGGAAGTTGCTGTAACTCAGGCATACAATGTCCAATCTGCTCCAAACTTCACATGTTATATAATAGTCCTGGCCTGAAGACATCAACATGGCAAAGTTCAGTTACGGTCAAAGCGCCACCTGTTGGTAGCAGGAAGTGTGGCATTTCGAAATGACTTTACATTTACATTTATGCATTTGGCAGATGCTTTTATCCAAAGCGACTTACATTGCATTATACTATACATTTGTATCTGAGTATGTGCATTCCCTGGGATCGAACCCATGACCTTGGCATTGCTAGTGCCATGCTCTAACCACTGAGCTACAGGAAAGCATGGCATAATTTTGGCATAATTCTCCTGTATTCACTCGCTTACATGCATGTCACCCACTGATCACTGTTTTCCTAAGGCCAACGGGTGGCGGTGAGCCCGGGTGCGAGGGCCCTTTCATCGCTACTTGCAGCTTTAATATGGTATTGAAACCTGTGATGGGTTTTCGCAGATCACATCACATATATTAAAAAATATTGGTAGGCCTACTGTAAAATGTTAAAAATTCGTATTTCACAAGATCAAAACATCCTTTTAGCCAGCACCCCCGTTTTTGAAAAAAATCCCAAGAAATGGCATACCCAAACTAAAACAGAGACAGTTCATGAAGCCTTTGCACTTAAAGCATAAGTATGGTCTCATTTGAAAGCAGACACTTTGCAGTTTACTGTAAAGTCAAAATTTATTATTGTCATAATGAAAAAAAAAGTTATAAATAGCTTCAAAATTTTGTAAAGTTATTATGAATTTATTTTATGAAATATCTGTATGAAAATAAAATTGAAGTTGGCCTTGTTGCAATCTAGAAATTCACTGCAGCTAAAGCCACATGCCTGACCATGTTATATATCTAAGTCTAAAACTCTGAGTTAGGGATGCACCGATACCATTTAAGGACCGAGTACGAGTACCGATACTCCACATGATGGACATTGACAACTATGTGTGCATTTGACCATTAAGGCGCAAGAAGAACTGATCGCGCTCTGTCTGAGAGAACTGGGATCGCGTGCAAGAAAGAGAGAGCGCTTCTGGTTTGTGTCATTCAGCGTGATTCCGCCTATCCTGCCTTCACTAATCGATAACGAATTGTGATTGAAAGCATGCAGTTCGCAATGTGTGGGCAGTCATCATTAATTTGAGTATTTCCACACCCCTGAGGCTGACATTGTTTCTACTGCTGCTGCCGAAGTCTCTGTGCACAGAAAATTCTGTCAGTTACGTCACGTGAGGTATTGGTCTTTGGTATCGGGGGTATTTTTACGAGTACAAGTACAAGTACATGAGCTTGGTATCGGTGCATCCCTACTCTGAGTTTTATTAAATGTTTTTCAAGATCATGTCATGTTATTTTATTTTCAGAAGACTCTAAAATGCTAACTGATGTTTATTGCCATTTTCTAAGCATCCATTCAGTGTATTGTCTCTATTGTTTTGTGGTGCAAACGGCCCCATTCAGTTTCAGTCTCCCATGCACACATTCACACCTCTCCGGCCTGGTTATGACTAATTATTCTTTTCTTTTGTCTCTATTATAATTACTAACATTTCCATTCACGCAGATTTAATCCCTCATTTCTTTCATCAAACTTCTCACTTCACCTTCTTTCAAACTGTATCAAATGCCCTTCTTGAAAACAGAAAAAAAATCAGTGAGCTTTACAATTCAAAATTATTCATTTGCATTACATTCGCTCAGAACAGGTGCTAGCTAGCATGTTTGCTTAGCACACCAACAAAACACGTCCATTTATGAGATTAAAACCATGTTTTTGCTCCAAACTTACAAATCGAGTGTTTTAAATAACTTTCTGTGATATGATGTGGCTTCAGATCAAACAAATCTAACAGAAAATATATTATTTTCTGGTATTCTGCACAATGAGAAAAGCTATCTCGATTAGCATTTGTAATGGGGCTAATAGATGTATATTTTTTTTTATCTCAAACTGCTCTTAACTACGCCACTCCAATTTTATTTGGGTAGGAGATCCCAGATGACCTAAAGGTTTCCCCGCACGGCTATTCAATTCAATGAATATACTTAAAGCAGAATTACTATAAACAAAGCATATTTTTATTTAAATACATGAATTCTTGTCAAGTCAAGTCAAGTCACCTTTACTTATATAGCGCTTTTTACAATGCAGATTGTGTCAAAGCAGCTTTACATTGATAACTGGTACATAATTTTGGCTGCACAGCAGCTCTTAAAGAATAGTGTCAATGCAGGCAGATCAGAAGCACTGTTGATTAAATGTCAAGAATACTGTTGAATATCAAATGTCAAGTCAAATGTCAAGTGTCCCCAACTAAGCAAGCCAATGGTGACAGCGGCAAGGAACCCAAACTTGTCTCTTTTAGTTTCACTCCAAAAGCTGGCCAAACTTGTTTATACAGGGCAATGGTAACTAGAGGGTGACATAAAAAGAAACACAAATCGACCCCAAAAAAAATAAAATTTCCAATACACCACATACAATACACAAGAGACTCAACCACACACCATTTCCACACCACACTTGTATAAATGGGAGTGAGTATCTCTCCCCTTAGTTACACCCCATGCTAAAAGTAATGGCCTGGCTGTAAAACAAAATAAACCATGATTTCTACAGTACACTAAAGTACCAGGTGGCAATATAGATATTGACTCAGGAAAGCCAGCCCTACGGCGCTCAGCTGCAGTCTCCAAGTGCCTTCGGGTGCTAGTATAAACAGAAGTCAAATACTCATGATGCTGAGCAACCCAATCTGACCCAAACCTCATCACTACTACCAAGCAAATGATCAACTGGCAATTTAGGCTTTTGCCCAAACATCAGCTCAGAAGGAGAGTGAGTCGATTGGTGCACCGCTGTGTTATATGCAAAGAGGAGCTGTGGCAGCAATTGCGGCCATTTCCGTTTCTGTTCAGGTGGCAAAGTACGTAGCAAATCATGTAATGTTCTATTAAATCTTTTGCATTAACCATTACCCTCAGGATGGTACGGGGTCGTTCTACTTTTGGTAACACCATACAGGTCACACAAGCGCCTCAACAATTCGCCCTCAAAACTACGCCCCTGATCTGAGTGAATCCTTTTTGGTACCCCATAAGCATAAAACCATTTCTCAGTCAAGATCTTTGCCACAGTGCTAGCCCTTTGATCGGGTGTGGGGTAGGCTTGTGTAAATTTTGAAAAAACATCTGTTACAACGAGGACATTTTCTTGCCCATTACTGGCTCGATCCAGAACTGTAAAATCAATTGCAATGCATTCTAGGGGCCTACTAGCTAACAAACTTCCCAAAAATGTTCTCACCTTGGGTTGTGAGGCCTTGGCAACAGTGCAACGTTCACACTCAGTGCACCACTTCTTTACATCTTGCCACATATTAGGCCAATAACACCTTTGACGTACAAGATCTGTAGTACGTTCTACCCCTTGATGGCCATGATTATCATGGAGGCTAGTAAGCACCTCTACCCTGAGCTCCTTAGGTAGTAACAACTGCCACACTAACTCTCTTGAAGGAGGCACCTGACTGTTCTGTAAAGAACCCCATCCATTTCTCGCACCCTAGGCCACTGCTTTACCAACTGCTGAACATCCTTTGGCATACTTTTCAACTCAGCAACTGTTGGACACTGCCCCTGCACCCAAAATTGTAAAAAGGTCTTAATACACAGATCTGCAGCCTGCAATGCTCTCAAATCCGAACAGGAACAGCTGTTGATGATTCTACCACCTGGGGGCTCAGTCCAGGTGGTCTCTCCTTCATTAAAATTGATTTAGGGACCGTGATACCAGGTACCACAATAGCAGATTGATCTGAAGAGGGCAAAGGCAGCCTAGAAAGTGCATCTGCATTGCGATTTGCAGTGCCCGGTCGATACTTGATCTCGTAATTAAACAAAGCAAGCTCAGAAACCCAGCGCTGTTCAACAGCCCCCAATTTTGCAGACTCAAGGTAACGCAGTGGGTTGTTATCGGTATAGACAATCACATTACTACCAAGAAGATATTCTCTAAACTTTTCTGTCATTGCCCATTTAAGGGCCAGGAGCTCCAACTTCATCGCACTATAATTAGTCATGTTCCTCTCACTTGGTCGAAGCCCACGACTGGCAAAAGCGATTGGTCTCCGAAGTCCCCCCTGGTCTTGTGACAGGAATGCACCTAAGCCCAAATGACTTGCATCTGTCTCTAGGAAAAAAGGGAGTGTGAAATCAGCATACCCTAAAACAGGAGCTTGAAAAAGCCGTTCCTTTAAGCCATTAAATGATCGTTCAAAGGTTTCATTCCAGTATTGTGCAAAGGAACCCTGCTTAATGGATGCAGCCCGCTTCCGGGTGCCCTGTAGAACACCAACTAATTTGTGCAAGGGGGCCGCTAATCCAGCAAACCCTTCCACAAACCGACGATAATACGATGCAAACCCAAGAAATGACCGCAACTCTTTAACAGAATTAGGCCTGCTCCACTCAGCAACAGCCCGGATCTTTTCTGGGTCAGTTGACACCCCAGCCGCCGATATCACATGACCCAGATACCCAACCTCAGTTTGGAAGAACTGGCACTTACCTTCAAATGGTGGGTTTGAAGCCGACTCAATACCATCTCCAAACGCTCAAGATGTTGATCAAAAGTACTGGAGAAGATGACTATATCATCCAGATATAACAAGAGAGCATGGAGGCTCTGATCGCCAAAAATACGCTCCATGAGCCGTTGGAAGGTGCTTGGCGCATTGCACAACCCAAAGGGCATACGATTGAACTCAAATAGCCCAAAGGGTGTGCAAAACGCAGTCTTTTCCCTATCCTGAGGAGCTACTAAAACCTGATTATAACCGATAGCCAGATCCAATGTACTAAACCACTTGGCCCCACTAAGCGCATCAAGGGTCTCCTCTATTCGAGGCAGAGGAAAAGCATCCTTCAGGGTTTTGGCATTAAGCTGGCGATAGTCTACACATAACCGAATAGAACCATCTTTTTTTGGACCACAACTATGGGCGAGGCATATGGACTACAACTGGGCTTAACTATATCCTGTTCAACCAGTTCGCGAATATGAATCTTAACCAGATCATATAGAGAAGGTGGCAGACGGCGATATCGCTGGCGTACAGGCACATCATCTAATAATGGGATGGTATGCTGCAGTAAATCAGTACAGCCCAAGTCTCTGTCACCATTACTGAATACATGGGCATATTTCTCAAGTAACGCTTGGGCTTGTTGATGTTCTTGACAAGACAAAGTAGGCCAAGTGAGCAGGGAAAGATCAACCTTGGAGCTACTCTCTACCTCAACTGACTGGATAAATGCTACTGCCTCAGAGTAATCATTCTGTACATGGAACTGGACAGAGGATGCTAAAGCAGGCGACTGGACAATATGCAATTCTCCAAGTATGGTCTTTGGCCAAAGCCAACGATCCTAACTTCCTACATTAATAACCGGTACCTTCACCACCCCACAAGCAACAGATAAGTAGGCAGATGGAACAAGAAGGTCCCCAGGCAACCGGCCTTCTACAAATGAAACAGGTTCCAGAAAACAAGTATTAAATGTAGTTCCTAAACCCTGATGGCAAGTTGCCGGAACCAATTTCATAGCGCCTGCTGGCACTCGCACAGCCGGGCCTTTCTGAACTCGAGCTGGACCAACATACCCAGTTTCTAATGTACGTTCCCAAAATTGGCACTCAGAGAGAGCCCTCTGCCATACATTCCCTGCATGGTTGATAGGTGGAACATTAAATAGCATTGTTCCATGCTCCAGAAACAGTTCTTGGTAACAGCTGCTAATAACATTCATTCCCAGCAGGCCAGGAACCTGTTCTCGCTTAACCTGGATAGCAGGATCAACAGAATTTTTCACAACTAAAATGCCCATCTTGGGCAAAGTCTTTCCAAGAATGCCTATGGTAGTTTCTAAGTACCCCAAATAAGGAATATCAAGGCCATTAGCTGCTTTGAGCTTAAGCCAGTTGCAAGGTTGCAACTGAAACTGGAAATATGGCTGCAAATACTGCTCAAAAAATTGCTGGGTAACCATAGTCACCATAGATCCTGTATCCAGCAAATATGCCACAGTCACCCCACTAATAATAATGTCTACTACTGGACATCTACCTAGGAGTCAAGGCTCCTTAACAGGGGAAACACCCAAGAATTCCCCACCCAATGCATGGGCAGTGCCGTCGGGGGGCATTAGTTTTACGATGGCTGTGTGGCAGACCTAGGCCCTGGAGCTACCCTCTGCGTTGTACTAAGCTCAGCTTTACAAAATTTTGCAATATGACCAGGTTGATTACAGCACAAGCATATAGGTCAACCATCTGAATGATATCGATACTGGGGGCTATGGGTCCCACCCCTCAGAGTAGTGGGAGCTGGCTGGAAAAAGGGTCCTGGAGCAGCTTGGGGAACAGAAAACTATCTAGCTATCTAAACTATCTAAATTATCTAGCTGAACTTGCTGTTTACGAAGGCTTTCTTTAACTTCAGTCAATTCATCTGGGGGCGTACTAAGAACAGCTTTAGATTGGGCTGAGAGTTTTGTAATATTAGTGATACTACAAGACCTTTTCCACCCAACGCAATGCTTCCTGTCGGGCATTTAGAAAACTCAAAGTAGGATCTAGTCTAACCTGACGACGTAGTTCACGACAAAGCATGCCATCTCTCACAAATTCTATAAATTGGTCTCATAAAACCGTGTCTGGGTTAGCAAAACATGCTGGATCTAGGTCTAAAGGTATCGCCGGCGATACCACCGCGGTTTTCTTCTTACCAGTGTGAAAGAGACTCAAAATACTCCGTCGATGTTGCACATACAATTAAGAGTTATACACCATTTTATTCTGTGGAATATCTTCTATTTGTGTACACTCAGAGTAAAAACAAAATGTTGTGCTTTTTGTAAAATAAAGAAAACTAACATGATGCGTGATCTCTCTTCTCCCTCTGAACGAAGTCCAATCTGATATTCTCAGAAAATTAACTGTAACTTAGTGAATACTAATCACAAAAAAATTACACTTATGTCAAAAGAAACGTTGAGATGTCAGGTTTTAAATCGTGCAAGTCAAATTGAAAACAAAAATTATCTGTTTATGTAATCTGTATGAAAAGAGCCATGTCAGAAGTCCGTGATTCAGCTCATTATCCGCTAATGCGGCCACGCCCACGGAGGGAGCGCTATTCAGAGGCAAATTCTGAGGCAATACTTGTATGCATTGTCTCAATCGTGTATTTATTGTCTTGAAAAGTGTTTATTTGGATGTTAAAGCCATGGTTAGCGATCTCTAGAAGACATGCCGTTAGTTCCTGGTTCCTCTTCTTCTTTACATGAATTTGTGGCCTAAAGGTGTACAGAGCGCCCTCCGGCTGCGAGTATGAATTGAAAACACCAGCGCTCATAGTAATGACAATGAATATTAAATATAACTCCTCTGTATAGAAAATTGACAAACATATGAGAATCCAATATTTCTCCAAATGTGCATGCTTTTAAACTAAAAGCCTATATTCAGACTCTTTGCATCACAGAAATACATTATATTTTAAAGTATATAATATAAAACCATTATTTTATATTGTAATATTTTTCTGTATGTTTCATATACACCATGATGAGCTGGAGACATCACAGAGGGTTTTTTTTTTTCACAGCCTACCTGACTGAAAGGCCTCATTATTATGCAGCTCATTAGAGCTTCTTTATGCGATTCTTTTGTCTTCTCAGGTGTAAATGATCCATTATTCATGATGACTCACGCCTCCACGCATACTGTGTTTCTTGACAAAAAGTGTCTTACAAAAACTAAATCAATATAGTGTTATAAATGGAGTAGGCAGTATCATTTTTACTTCATTCGGAAGCAAAAACTCTAGTTTACAACCTCCAATACCCAGAAGTCTTGTGAACACAGATTTAATATATATTTTTAGGCCTTATTTCAGTGACTTAGGTTTTGTTTTTTCAATAACCACGCATAAACGTTATTCCTTCAAAAACACAAACATGTACATACATGTTCCTCACATATTATTGTAGCCTAGTTTGTGCTGAATACAGTGTAATGACACTTGTGTCATTTATATGTTTATGAACAACTGAAAAAAGCACAAATGTCAGGGCATGTCAAAACTTCTCCAGGGCCCCAAAAATCCTCAGACCCCAGAGGATTAATCACATCCATGAGGGACATAAGAGCATGAGAATACTCTCAATGATTCACCTTCTAGTTGTTGGCACTGGAAGAACTGCTTCTGGAGACTAATATAAGACTGAGAGCACCCATTAACACCAGTTAGTATATTAAAGATCTTCTCAGGGTCATCTCGTTCAGAGACTGGACGAAACCTAACCTCTGTCCTAGCTTCACCATCCAGTAAATCAAAAATGGCCAAAGCCTACTCAGAACGTAACATTGGACGCATGGACAGATGATGTCGGGCCTCCTCAACCCAATCTTCTACTGTCAAAGAGTCTTGGGATAACTTCCCAGAAAATCTAGGGCACTTACGTTCTCGTGGTATGTAAACATAACGTTCTACGGTTCCCACAGGATTTAGTATAGGAGAACTACCCATAGCTAGCCTGACGTGGTCATACTCAATTCTAGTCAGAATATGAGTCTGATACTGCTCCATTGGGCTTTGATTATGGGGCGTATTTCAACCGATCCAGGAAAGACCTCAATTGGATAGACCTACAACCAATCAGAGCTACAGAGTAAGTGACGTATGTTGAGTGACGCAGAGTTTTGTTAACAGAACTCAACTGCACACATGCTGGAACTAGTAGAAGATGAGCGTAAACAATCTTTGCCGGTGTTGAAAAAAGAATTTTAAAATCTTTTAAAATTAATGCGCTCTTTGATGACGTGGCTGATTACGTTTCTGGTGATAATCTGTCAATCATCGCCCTGACAATGTGATTGGTCCGAACAGTTTCTGTTCGGGCATAATTACTCCTCTACGGATCGAGTCCAGACCGAACTCCCTGACCTCAAAATGTTGTGGGCGGGGCTAAATTCAGCTGGCATCCAGGCTAACCCATAGCACTAGCACCAGCAGACGGAGGCTGTTGTTCCCCAATAGGGAGAACACCCATAGGGACAGAGGATGAACTCTGACTTGCCTCTGATCTAAGCCTTGCATTTTCAAGAGACTCAACCACACACCATTTCCACACCACACTTGTATAAATGGGAGTGAGTATCTCTCCCCTTAGTTACACCCCATGCTAGAAGTAATGGCCTAGCTGTAAAACAAAACAATACAAAAAAAAAAAAAAAAACTACATGTGATGTTTCACAAAACCCTAAAAGTGTTAGATAAGCCAAAAAAACCTAAAAGGTAGGGAAAACAGTGATCAACAGCACATGCAGGACAGAACTCTAGAAAAGAAAAGACAATAAATAAACCAAAAATACACAATAAAAGCAACCCATAAAACAAATCACATTCATAAACTATAATTATTATACCAAAACAAATACTGAGAATACACAGACTACTAACATCAAATCATAGTCACAATTTAAACTAGAGACCCTCATCCATATACATTTAGTAAAATCAGCAAATGTTAAAATGTGCTGGCTCAGCATTTCATAAAAAAGGAATACCTTTGTTGTGTATGGCAGATTTCAAACGTCACAAAGAGTACAGCAATTCACTTCCTAAAATGAGAATACTAATTTTACTTCTTAAAATCCTCTGTCTTAATTCATACAAAAAGAGCGACTGATCGTTTCCCACAACACAATCTGTTAACAAATCGTAGACTCACGTGCAGTACACTGCAACAATGCTTCAGTATCCGCTGTTCATCTGACTCATAACCATGTGAGAGCATTTAAAAGTGCACTTCTAAAAAAATAATCATTTGTCTTGATACACAAGGTGTGCTGCTAATCATGTCATTTCATTTCATTCCATTTTATTTAATACATCCTAAACTCATGTGCAATATCTCGTCCAGCCCACGTTAATCAGCATTGGACATTTACAGCACGCATCAAAAAAAATCAACTAAATGAAAAAACAACAAAATTATTACACAGCTGACATTATCCCAAACTGTTTGCAAAGTTATCACCTTACTCAAAGTCATAACTTCCATTAAAAGAGAACCTACCAGAGCACGTTCTTCCAGCGACCAACAACCACCTGCACACCAAACAATTCAGGCACTACACGCATTCAACAAAGGAAATGCTGTATTTAAAGGGAAAGCATACCTTCTATGAATACGCACAGCAGCGCCCCCTGTTGACTTGGCTACACATTGCATTATAAATATAATCTATTATTATGAAAATACCCGACATGGCATGAAGAACACAGATAAACCATATATCGTTGCAATCGTGTATTTATTGTCTTCAAAAGTGTCTATCTGCATGTTACAGCGATCTCTGGAAGCCTCTGTTAGTTCCTAAAATGTCATATGGTATGCCTATTCTTTACCAGTGCCATTTGTGGACAAAATGTGTATAGAGCACCCTCAGGCTGCCAGTATGAATTGAAAACACAGTACATCAGTGCGTTTTGGGTAAAAACTGAATAAATATTATTCCTTTGTATAGAAATTTGACACAAACATATGAGAATCAGTATCTAACAGTAAATTTGAGCTAATTTAAACAAAGAAAATTATATGCGTCAGCATCCTTGTGAAGGTTAACAGATGGACCTGCAGAAATGCTGAGTTTCTTTATTCAATTCTAACAGAGCTTATTGCGAACAGCGCTATATATGAACAAATAGTTTCGTTATAATTCAATTTCGTTATAATTCGCTTCCAATTCAAGGCTCTGATGTTTGCCTACAGAACGACCGCTGGCTCTGCTCCGCTATACCTTAACTCACTACTTCAGACTTACGCGCCCTCCAGAAACTTGCGTTCTGCAAGTGAACGGCGCCTTGTGGTGCCATCACAAAGGGGCACAAAATCGCTCTCACGGACCTTCTCCGGGTCTGTTCCTGGCTGGTGGAATGACCTGCCACGTTCTATCCGAGCAGCTGAGTCTCTAGCCATTTTCAAAAAAATGCTAAAGACATATCTTTTTCGTCAGCACTTGACCCAGTAATAGTAGCACTTTGATTTCTATTCTT
>RJVU01019258.1:8786898-8806209 GCA_003731715.1 Anabarilius grahami | reverse complement strand
TAAAAAAAAAAAAAAAAAAAAAAAATATCCTTGCTACGAGCACTCTACTGACATAACTGTGACTTCACACAGCACTTACATACTGTTGTTCTCATGTTGACTTGACTTGTTTCTACTATTCTCATTTGTAAGTCGCTTTGGATAAAAGCGTCTGCTAAATGACCAAATGTAAATGTAAATGTTATAAAGGCGCTTCAATAAATGACAAATTAATAAGGAGCTGGATTCAGCCTCATACTCCATGAACTGCTTAAACAAAATCCAAAATTAAAGCTAAAAGCTCAAGTCCATTTCACAGCGCGGTTTCTCAGGATGTGTTAATGTGGGCATAAGGCCGTGATATTATAAGTATACTGGACCCTTGAACTTGGCTTTATCTACCTGCCTTGAACTTGGCAAATGAACACATTAATGTACGATTAGCCCATTTCAAGGCCTGGTTTCTTCAGGATTTTTAAAAGCGGACATAAGAGGTATCTATTGCCCATAAAGCTCATTTTTGAGGAAATATGTCTTTATTAATTCATGCGCATCCATACTTACCATTTTCTTCATAGTAAAATGGCAGTGATGCATGTACACCTGTGCACATACGCACATGTATATATTTTGTGGCTTCTTTCGCCTTTGTGAAAAATCACTCTTCATGTTTTGGAGTTTTGATGCTAGAACAGGGGTAGGCAAGTTCGGTCCTAGAGAGCCGCTGTCCTGCTGAGTTTAGCTCCAACCTTAATCAAACACACCTGAACAAGCTAAACAAGCTCTTCAGAATTACTAAGGCTATAGGCAGCTGAAGGTTTTTTTTCAGGGTTGGAGCTAAACTCTGCAGGACAGCGGCTCTCTTGGACCGAACTTGCCTACCCCTGTACTAGAAGATAGGTTTTATTACAAGCAAATAAAACTGAGTTGGTCTGCAGAACACAATTACCGGACCAGCTCTAGCCCAATCTTTTTATACAGTTTTCCTATAGCTCTCCACCCAGGTGGGATCAATAAATCTTATACATTTTAAACTCTGCACCAATATTGTTTATCAATTCTTCCATTTGTTGGTTGTGAATCCAGTCTGTCTTGAAAAGTGGAAAGAGAGACCCCAACCTATTTATACTGGTGGTCCCTGCTTATCCTGTAAATATTCTGTAATGGCAGAACAAGATGCACAGCTTAGGCACAGTTACCATAGATACATGATTATAATAGAAGAATAAAAATTGCTATATTATACTTAAATCTTTATATTCTGATTAATAAAAATCTTCAACAATATATATTTGTACCAGTTGTTTTTTGTGAACCATTAAACTGAGCATATAGGACAGTACACACTGAGCCGCCTATTGCGCCATCATTTCACTGTGCAGTTTCTCAGCCTCCACAGAGTTATATTTGTTGAAGGGGACATAAGGTCTTTTAAATATGGCGTACTGCTCTAACGAAAGCCAAAATTTGAGCACCTTTTACTGTGTCAGTCTGTTTTTATGGATCCTTGAACTTGGTAAATGCTCACTCAGCTGTATTGAGCCATTAGCTCATGTCATCGCGTGGTTTCTCACCATCACAGAGGATGCGTTAAAGCGGACTTCTGTGGTATTAGAGATATACTGCCCCAAAGAAAGACCAAATTTGAGCAAATAGATCTTTACTAATTAATGCGCATCAATACTCTCGTTTTCTTTATAATAAAATGGCAGTGGTGCACAAAGTAAATAAAGTTATAGTGTATACATAATCCGGACACTGTAACGCATTGTAAAAGTTTTTCTTGTGAGCATGTGAAAGTCTGTATATTTTTAATTTTTGCAAAGCTCCATACAGTTTCAAAAGTAGAGACTGTAAATTTTAAATCATGTCTACAGCCGGTGGAAAAGAATCCGACAGGACTCGGGCAGAAATCATATTCATGGATAAGCTAATGTATTAAAGATTTATTAACGTTACTGTAGCAGGGTGGGGCTGAAAGCCATTGGAGAGGAACGAGGCTGCTGGAGCTATTGCTAATGAGAGACAAGTGCGACATGGCTCAAGAGCAGTGGATCTTTTATTCTCTGCGACTACTATGAGACACTTGTTGCACACTGCAGTAAGTTAGATCGATATTAGGCATTGTAAAACATGGTACTCATGGTAAATAAAAAAAACGAGATTTAAACAATAAGACTTATTGTGTTGAGCTATATAACAATGATTAGTTTTCTGTCAATGAATGTAACTAAACAGTTGCTTACGTGTCTAATAAAACACATAATATATTCAAGCATCTTTGGTGTTTCCATGGTTTCTACAAAATAAAATCAAGGGTAACGCGGGTATGATGTCATTGATAGGTGACACATAGACACGGTCCTTGTCCTGGTTAAAAACTTCTTATTTCTCTGGATTTAAACATTCTTGGCAAAGTACACATTCAACAAAATATATAACATTGTTCTAGTGGTTATTGGATATTTTAATGAAAAAATCTTACATATTGTGCCTTTAAAGTAACAAACATGTTGCCAATAATAACCAGAAAATCCTAAGTAATGAGCATCGAGGATAAACAAGCAACAAGGATAAAAGGAAAAGTTTACTTGGCTGCACTGAAGACACATTCGGAGATGGAATGAGGGTGAATAATAGCCAGATTGTGATGAGAATGCTTTGATCTTCCTCGGGAGTATGTGGGAGAGCTAATCTTAAATTTAAGGCCCAGTCATGTTAGCGAAAATGGGAAATTTCCAAGACCAGAATTTCAGCATTTAATTAGTTCCTAAGCAACGCAATAAAGCTATATAGGGATCCTGTTACAGCCACCGTATTCCTATAGGTAGACGTGAATCAGCTGAAAGTCAGCTGATGCTAGCTTGAATGACATGAACTGCCAAGACTAATGCTGCTTTATTTCGGAGGGCATTTACACCTGGTCATGATCAGATAGCTATACAATCAGAGAAAATCCATGAAGTGACACATTATGCCAGGCATACACTGCTATTTTAAGCCAAATTCTGACTTTTTTTCTTTTTTTTTTTTGAGTTGGGCTGTATTTCAGCTTTGTTGTGTGTAGTTTGTCAGTCAGTGTACAGGGAAAACGAGAGGTGATTAACCTCTCCCGACCAGCAATTGGATGGTCAGATGTATTTCTGACATGTCCGAAATTTTTATCGCCACTTTTGAGGGTATCGCACAGTTGAAGCAGAGCTACGAACCGATTGACTTAAACTCAGTGTTTTTTGGACCCTGTGCGAAAACAGAAGTTGTACCATTTCATCTTTAATGCAGCAAAAAAAGAGAGAAAGAAAGAAATAAAGAAAGAAGGAAAGAAAAAAAAAAGATAGATAGATAGAAAAAGAAAGAAAATGAAAAGAGGGAGATCTATATGTAACCCCATCATCTCGCAAGAGATGAGAACTCAAAATGCAACCACCACAGTGTGTTTCTTTGCAAATATAACAAAGTTTATTTGACAATATTCAAAAGTAGCACAATGGGTAATCGGAAATGGCAAAGAAATAAAATAAACAAAAAACAATTGTAACCACTACAGACAACGGGGTTCCCCAATCATATCAAATGGCAATTGCTGTGTAAATAAGAGCGCACTCAATCGGAAATAAGACCAAAAAATCAAACCATTACAAAACACTTAAAACCATCAAACATAAAACACAGATTACAATATAAAAAATTTAAAAACAAATCTAACATATTAATGAAGGGCTCGATATTAATGAAGGGGCAAGTGAAAGAGAATTTTACTTTGCTGACCGGACAAGTAGCCAGATTAAAACATCAATAACAAAAAGAAAAACAAAACAAAACAAGGGATTCACCAAAACACAAGAATGACTGTGATTTTATAAAATTTTTTGTAAATGGCAATTGATAGTGGATAATAATATAGTAGGCCTATAATGATGTTGCATTGTTGAGGCTTGCTCAGCCTTTCGAGGAGAAATCGAAACATATGAGCACAGCTGTTATGATCACCGTCTGTTCCTGTCACTTCCCGGACTACATTCCCCATCATCCTCTCTGCCAGTCACATTCACACACTCCACACTAATCACCACACCCAGCTGCAGCTCATTATCAGGACTATAAAGGACTTTCACACACACCACCTCACCGCAAAGTCTTGTTTACCTTGTGTGCAATTCCGAGCATTTATATCCTGTCTGCCTGTCGTTACCGTTCCTGTCTGTTACCCGTTATCGACCCGTTGCTGCCTGTCCTGACCCTTGCCTTGTCTGCTGTTCTGTGAATTATATCTGCCTGCCCTGATCTACTGCCTGTATCCTGACCACGTTTCTGCCTGTTCCTTGCTATACCTGTTTGTTCCTGTTAGACCATGCCTGTACGACCACGCTCACCTTTTAATAAAAGCTTGCAATTGGATCCCTGCCTGAGTCCCGTTTCGTTACAACAGCACACACAAAGAATCACAAAGAAACTATGGAAATAAAAAATTCAAAATGTGGAGTTTTTATATTTATAACATATGATACAGTTAAGCAGCATCACACGACCAAAAGTGCTGTCTTCCTGAATACCATCATGATTGAAAATGTGACAGATATATTGACTGTTTTAGTTCTATTTCAGCAGCAAAAAATAGTTCCAAAGATCACAGCAGAACCATAGCGCATCTCAGCAACACTCAGCTGTCTTTCATTTTTGCGTGAATCAGCCATTTCAATGAATCATGAATGTCACCTTTATTTATATAGTGCTTTTTACAATGCAGATTGTGTCAAAGCAGCTTTACAGTGATAACTGACAAATAATTTTTGGTTGCACAGCAGCTCTAGAAGAAAATGGTGTCATTGTCCTGCTTAACAAATTCAGTATTGATTCATTCCTTTGTAAAAATCAAAAGTTATTAATTTAGTTAATTCATCTATACATCAGCTCTGGAGAAAACAGTGATGTCATCGAAATATAAATTAATAATGTGTTATGTGTATGCCAGGTTAAAGAGATGCGTTTTTAGTATAGATTTAAACTGACAGAGTGTGTCTGCTTCCCAAACAATGCTAGGAAGATTGTTTCAAAGTTTAGGTGCCAAATAGGAGAAGGATCTACCGCCTGTGGTTGATTTTGATATTCTGGGTATTATCAACTGGCCAGAATTCTGAGATCGCAATAGACGTGAATGACTATAATGTCTTAAGAGCTTGTTCAAGTACTGGGGAGCTAAACCATTTAGTGCTTTGTAAGTAATTAGCAAGATTTTAAAATCTATACGATGTTTAATAGGTAGCCAGTGCAGTGTTGACAGAACCGGGCTACTATGGTCATACTTCCTGGTTCTTGTAAGGACTCTAGCTGCTGCATTTTGTACAAGCTGTAGTTTGGTTATCAAGCGAGTGTCACGTTTCAGTTTGTGTTTGGACTATTTTGATCAGCTCCTTTGTTCAGTTTCCTGCCACTCCTTTGTTTCTATGGTTACCCTAATTGAGTTAATTTGTCCCAGCTGTGTCTGATTTATTAACCTCGTTAGCTTCCCTGTTTCCTTTGTATTTAAGCCCTTAGTTTCAGTCCAGTCTTTGTCTTGCTTTGTTTAATGTTATTTGGTGTGTTGTAGTTTATTTTCCTGGTTATGTCTCCTGTTTGGAATACTCTATTAAAAATTCCTGAAGATATCTCCTTTGTCCTGCGACCCTGATAGAAAGCTAGACCAAAACAGAATACAGAACCGAAACGAGATGATCCTGGCTGAGGACCGACTGTGGGAACTGAGGCAGAATGGTCGTCCTTTGGAGAGGTATGTGGAGGAGTTTCTTGAGCTCTCCCATCAGGTGAGCTGGCCTGACACCTGTTTTTGTATGGGACTTGATTAGGATACAATTTGTTATAGTGAACCTGCTTGTTATTTTGACTAGATCAAGTCTATTAATCTTATTCTCGATTTAAATGGTTCAAATTTTGAAGTAGAAGAAATTAGAGAAAGTGAGTGTTATCCTCATCCAGCCCCATTGGAAACACATGTGGCCTCACCAGCTCTCCCCACGCCGGTTCCCTCCACATACCCTCCAATGGATCCGTCCATTTCTGCCCTCCTGTGTTGACCTGGGGGCCAAAGTGGGAGACCCAGCAGTTACATCTGTCAGGTCAGCGCTGAAGTCTGCCTGCCTTCCTCCATCTGCAGGACCCAAGACCATCCCAGTCCTCAGCCCAGGGATCAAGACGGCCGCCACTCCTGAGCCCAGGGATCAAGACGGCCGCCACTCCTGAGCCCAGGGATCAAGACGGCCGCCACTCCTGAGCCCAGGGATCAAGACGGCCGCCACACTTGTGCCCTTAGGCATTTTGGTGGAGTATGAGGGGATGTCCTGGAGCCCAGAGATGGTTCCAGCCACTAGGCCCACTCCAGTGTCTTCTCCAGTGTCTTCTCCAGCCCCTGCCCAGAGCCCAGTGAGGGCTCCAGCCCCTGCCCAAAGAGCAAACCCAGGTTCCTAACTGACGACGAAGACTTAACAGAGCAGCCATCAAGTGTTAGACAGTATTCTAGGTTATTACGTGCAGAGGTTTTTGGTCCAATAATTAGAATCTGTTTTTTGTTTTTTTTTATTTAGTAATAGGAAATTACTAGTCGTCCAATTTTTTTATATCAGCTATGCATTCCGTTAATTTTGTGAATTGGTAAGTTTCGTCAGGGCGCGAAGAGATATAGAGCTGAGTATCATCAGTGTAACAGTGAAAACTAACACCATGCTTCCTAATGATATCTCCCAAGGGTAGTGATGGGCAGATTGAGGCTTCGTGAAACACTGAAGCAGTTGATGCAAATGTGCCGTGATGTGTCGAGGCTTCGAAACAATCTGACACCTGTCTCCACGGTGACCCCTAGTGGTCAGAACAGTGTAAATGCAACAACTCAGGCCAAACATGCACACCTTTTACAAATGTATTGCAAAAGTTTAATTGAAAGATAAAATCTATCAAATGCAATTAATTAATCATCTAATAAGATTAAATATAGAGTGTCTGTATAATATGTGTTCTTTTATCAAGGCTTGTTTCTCTGTTCCATGGCTCAAGCTAAACAGGCAAATAAGAGATTAATAACTACCATTATTCATTTTAATTATTCTAATGTCTAATTAAAACATCTACAAATGTTTAAAAACCATAGGGTAAAACCCATAGACATGGGTGACGCATGATTCATCACGCATATTTCACACGTATAGTGTGAGCAGTCAAGTCGCAGCTTGATGACCAGACTGCATAGTGTGAGCAAATCAATCGTGAGCTTTGTCTTTACATTGCATGCGATTTACTCAGACAATGAAAGTTGGTATTTAACAAAAACTGAGCTGAAATCGCACAGTGTATGCCTGGCTTTAATGAACTACAGTACAGTGGCCTGGCGACCTCTAATGATACAATTGCTGTGTGAATGGCACAGTTAATTACCACTGTGCAAAGAACACAGACCAAGAGATGGATAATGAGAATTTTTATATGACACACTAATCTATAGCCAATCTTCTCTTTTTTTCTGTCTAGGGAGTCTTGCACTCAGGGATCTATCCTGGGACTTATAGAGGTTTTAAAAAAACGAGGGTTCCACTGGACGTGCACAGACAATGACTTGTATGCTTGATTTCTTTTTCAAAATACTTGAATTGTTGAGCCCAGTAGCGACTCCTGACCATAAATGTAGATGGAGTAGATTCTGGGTCTCAGTGATAGCCTACTGCATGAATAACTACCTGTAAGTTTTACTTTCTAATTGCCAAACACATGCAGATTCACTTTTGGCAGAGGTCTAGGGCTGTTTATACTGTCAGTCCAAATCCGGTCATTTCTGTATCCGATTGGAATCTGATCTAAAATTATTGACTGTCCACATTATGTATCACAACTGTTCAGATCTGATTTGTGTCCCAGGCTGCTCTTTCATTTTCTGGAATATCTGCATTGGTTTTTATGGCAATGATGTTATATTGGTAGGTATACGCCCAAAACAACAACAACAGCAACATAAAGGGGTTTGCAATACAGATGTTGTCTTATCTACATGACAATGTGTAGCCGCCGCACTGGCATCTCATGAGGCTGCAGCAGAAACTGTATCTGCCGGTATCAAACCGTGTCTCCATTATAAAAATGATATTTGGACTGACAGTCTGAACTAGGCTTCAAGTTCAACCTGTTTGTGGCACATCAGTGTTGATTGACAGACTCAAGTACACACGGATAGAATGCAGTTGTGGTGGAAAAAGGAAGTTGAAAAAGATGGTAACTAGAAAGTTACAGGCAGTCACAATTGCAGCTAAATACTGTAGGACAGTGGCCCTCGAAGACCAGAGCTGAAGAGCTCTGATTTACATGCTATTCACATGAGCCTGTTCAAAGGATTTATACTTTTACTAATTTGGTTCATTATTCCACACCCCCATCCCCCGTTAAGCTGCCCTTACGAAAATGAAAGTATACTTTAAGTTAATTTTATCAAGTATACTTAAGTAATGTTCAAGTATTTTTTTTAAGTATACTTATGTAGTAAGTATACTAGTATCATAGTACTAGTAGTAAACTTGTAAGTGTACTATTTTAATACCGCTTGGGACTAAATTGGCCTAATTAAAGTATACATTTAAGTGTACTATAAGTGTAAAAGTAGTCAACTTTAAGTACACAACTAGTTAACAGCTATGTTTCTCATTTGTACTGCATCTATACTACAAGTATATTAGTAATTTCTATTTTAATACTAGTACATTTTTAGTATATGAAAGTACACTTTGCAGTTTAAGTATACTACTATGTTCCTATTTAGGTATTATTTTTTATACTTGAAAAACTTTTAACTGTACTTTAACTCTTTCCATTTTAAAAACATTTTATTCTAGCTTCATGAATCCGTCCGGCTGGGATTCAGAACGATGATCAAACACAGATGGAGTAGAGATCAAGTCCATAAACACCCCCAAAGCTTCATACACTCTAAAAACTGCTGGGTTAAATATGGACAAAACCAGGGATTGGGTTGTTTTCACCCAGCCATTTTTTTCAACCAATTTTGGATTTCTTTNGCCGTTCTGTACTCAATCATTTTTTCTTTCCACGAAAGGCGAAAAACTTCTAGTTTTGTTTTCTTCCAACTACGTTCAGCTTTTCTCACAGCTCGTTTTAGAGCCCGAGTGTGCTCATCATACCACGGCGTTGGATTAGTTTCCTTATTTTCCTTATTATTTGTCCATATTTTACCCAGCTTGGGTTTTTTTAACCCAGCATTTTTTAGAGTGTAGTCCTCATTCAGTAATGTTTGGCAGTTTTGATTTATATGCTGTTTAACGTTTGATGATCGCTTTATTTTACATTTACGTGAGTAATCTTCTATTGCTGGTTTCGGCTTCTTCTCCTACACTTTGATCCGGAGGTTCTGTACTCTTTCAGAAGATGCGTAACAGTGCCCCCTACCATATAGCCTGAAAATTCAGTCAATGGCGAGGAAAGAGTGAAGTTGATTTGAAGTAAATTCCTATGTACACTACCATTGGACTAGCCTACACAATTCAGATACTCAGAATTAGGAATATATATTTTTTCTTTATAAATCAATATTTTCAAACAATGTACTTTTATACTTTTAAGAATATCTTCCAAGAGTATATATTCCAAGTATAAGCCAAATATACTTAGACTGTCAGTATAAGTCAAGTATACTTATGTCCAATTTAAAAAAAATTTTACTACTTTTTATATACTTCTGATAAATAAAGTATTTTAGTTTAAAAGAAGTATACTAATAGCACACTTGAATAAACGTATTTTTCGTAAGGGTGTAACAACGTGTCTACACCAGACGTTAGTGGTGTGACGGTAAGCAAATCCCAGAGAGTAAACTGATGCCTCGTTCTATTTCTGACGTACTCCAAAACACGGTGTAAGAAGAATGAACGTGTTCACAAACTTACTAACAATAACTTCTTGCCCTCTAAAAGGTGTCTGTCATTTGTCCTAGCATCCTTATCTGATGGCATTTGACATTTGTTTGTGTTAGTCCACTGTAGCGGCTAGACCGATCAGACACACAATTGTTCATTATATTTAATGAATAATCCAACAGAACCCTTACCCAAGAGCAAAACCTCTGGGGCTGGATGCTATGGTACAGACGTGGCCGAGGCTGCATCTGTACCAGTGTTAATTTCGTTAATGAAAACTATGAAGAAAAATGTCCGTTGACGACCTTTTTTTCCATGACTAAGACTAGATGATGAGAGATGACACCAATGGCATTAAACGATAACTGTGACTAAATCAACACATGCAATATCGTTGACGAAATAAGACAAGACTGAAATGTGGCTAAAAAACTACAAACTTTACCAAAATCACTCTTTTGAAATCACTTTGTTTTTGTTGAATAAAAGAGACAAAACCTTACGAGCTTTCATGCTTACGGTTGCAAGATTTCCAGAATTTAAACCCCCAATCAGAGCTTTTCTGTTAAAAGAACACATTTTAATTAAAGGATTAGTCCACTTTTAAATAAACTTTTCCTGACAATTTACTCACCCCCATGTCATCCAAGATGTTCATGTCTTTCTTTCGTCAGTGGAAAAGAAATTAAGGTTTTTGATGAAAACATTCCAGGATTATTCTCCTTATAGTGGACTTCAATGGCCTCCAGACGGTTGAAGGTCAAAATTACAGTTTCAGTGCAGCTTCAAAGGGCTTTAAACAATACCAGACGAGGAATAAGGGTCTTATCTAGCGAAACGATCTGTCATTTTCGAAAAAAATGCAACTGTATATGCTTTATAAACACAAAATAGCGCCTTGAACGTACTTGCGGTTTCCGCATTCTTCAAAACGCTTACGCTGTATGTCCTACGCCTTTCCTATTTTACTTATGGAACAAACGCGGCGCCAGTTTCGTTTTTTTCGTAAGTAGAATAGGGAAGGTGTAGGACACACAGCGTAAGCATTTTGAAGAATGCGGAAACCGGAAGTACGTTCAAGCCGATATTTTGTGTTTCCCAAAAAAATGCACTGGAATTCAAAAAAAAAATTTTACGATTGCTTAAGCACAATTTTAAAAACAAGGCTCATTTTGTCAAAACACTACACACCATTAACAGATCCACACACACACACACACACGTAGCAGAACACCTCAGTTCTTTTGCTAAATGAAACACTTCCATTCAAATCTTTACATTAATTTAACAAAACCCAACTTTGACACCGTATGGAACACACATGGTTCATACATTCTGATTCTGTTTGATTAATTTACACACTGCTGTGCTCAATCTTAAACACTTGTAACTTTCATACTTTTCTAATGATATAGTCTGAGTTTGATTTTTTCAGAGTAAAGTACATGAACATTAGTTTCTTCAATTGTTTACATGCAATTTTGAAAACCAGGTTTTCAAAATATAAATCACAATTATCCAAACACCACACTCATTTTTCATAATTCCTAGATTGTTTGCAAAATGACACAAGTCAAAACATATACACATTTGTGAAAATGCTATTAGTTTTCATTTAACCAACACAGTCCTCAATGATCAGACATTATTGCAGCCAGTTTCACACTGCTGCGATAAATAAACACATTTGTAAAAAAAAAAAAAAACTTAGGAAATAGCATGTGCTAGATTTTTGGCCAGACATTATGTAAGGGATAATTTAGANTAATTTAGATGGGGGGAAAAAAAAACAAAAAAACAAAAAAAACAAACCCACAATGATTAGCTTGAGATATAGGGAGAATGTACACAAATAGGCCTACTATAAACATACCAAGCACTGCACAACACTGATGCTGCAGACGGAGTATTTCAAGTATTTATTTCAATACTTAGTTTCTTACCATAATCAGTTACAGTAATCAACCAACAATGAAATCAATGAAACAAATAAAATCTGTAGACAAATAAAAATTACTGCATGAAGTACATACACTTTGACTCTGAAGAAAAACTACTGTAAAAGCTACAAGAATACTGAAAGATCGCCTTGTGTGACGAATCCACCCCTGCACAGAAGCTGCTTCGATATGATCACGGGCCTGCTCCATGGCCTGAATGAGGGGCAAACGGTCATAGGGCCGCAGGTTGTATACCTTCCACTGCCATGCTGAAAAAAAAAAATTTCTATTGGATTCAGGAAGGGGGAGTATGGGGGAAGGTATAAGACTTCAAATTCAGGGTGCTCACCAATTCTGGACCAGAGCAGCCCGATGGAATGAGACATTGTCCCAAACGACAATGTACCGCATCTGGTCTACTTGGTTTAATGCTGTGACAATCTCGTGCAATCTGTCAAGAAATGCAAGTATTTGATTTGCATTATAGGGTCCCAGATTTGCATGGTGGCGGAGGACCCCATTTTGTGTAATAGCAGGTCAAAAGGTAATGTTATCCCCTCGCTGCCCTGGCACATTGGTGATTGCCCTGTGTCCAATTACATTTCTCCCTCTTGTTTTCGCAAGGTTAAATCCAGCCTCATCCACATATATAAATTCATGTTGAATTTCTGCAGCATCCATTTGCAAGACTCTCTGAAACACAGTAAAAGACAATAGGATGCTATTCAATATCTATTGCACAGTATTTTTTTGTGCCAGAACATTATGAGCAGTGCACAATACCACACCATAGTAAGATGAACAATACCTACCTCCACATACTCATTGCGCAGATGTTTCACTCTCTCTGAATTTCTGTCAAATGGTACCCGATACAGTTGCTTCATGTATATTAGATTTTTCTTGAGGATTCGACCTAATGTTGACAGAGAGACTCGTTGGATGTTATTGAAAATATGGTCATCATTGATGATATTGGCTTGGATTTCTCGCAGCCTGATACAATTATTGGTCAAAACCATGTTCACAATGGCAGCCTCTTGTGCACGAGTGAACATAGGGCCCCTTCCACCTTGGTGTCTTCGACCCTCAATCCCATGTCAAAAAAAAATATATATAAAAAAATAAAATAAAAAAAAAACACATGCAGGCTACTGTCAAATGTCACAGTAAACAATATTGATAAGTACAGCAAGCTTCAGTTTCAATGTACTGTGTGGTTAGCTTACCGGTTTTCTCGATGAAATGTCCAAATTACTGACGCAACAGTATTTCTGCTGAGATTTGGTTGAACTCTTTGTCCAGCTTCCATCAGTGTCAGTCCATGGTTGATAACATGGTCAATTAGTGTTGCACGGATTTCTTGAGTCAAATTTGGTCCTCGTCTTCTTTGTTCAGGTTCTATCAACTCTTCAAGTCCTTCTCTACCTCCTCTACCTCCTCTACCTCCTAGGCCTCCTCTACCTCCTAGGCCTCCTCTACCTCCTAGGCCTCCTCTACCTCCTAGGCCTCCTCTACCTCCACCTCCTTCATCTCCTCTTTGAGCTCCCCCTCTCATTCTCACTCTTCTTCTTCTTCTTCTTCTAGCTCCTTCCATTTTTGTTGAAGATAGGTGAACTCACCTGCTGCCTTTTATAGCACACCTGAGTGCTGCGTTTTCAAATTAGCACATGTGTGCTTCCACACCTGGTGGATGTGATTATCCAATTCGTTCATTAGTGTGGTCATTGGCAATCCAGGGCTTTGTAATGACAAGGAAGTAACCTCACAATCCTTATCTGTGTCTAAGGTGTTAAAATGTGTGTAGAGTTTTACAAACCACTGTGTGTAATGTTTTGCAAAAAAAGTGAAGCAGACATTGGGTCTCATTCATGAAACATTCGTAAATATACGAGTAAATATGTGAGTGATTTGCGCGTAAAGAGACCTTCCCGAAAACTCTTCTCCTGATTCACAAATACTTCGTAAACGTCAGAAGTGATAGTGAAATGTGTGTGTGTGTGTTAATGAATTCCAATCCGTCGTAAATGGGACGCGCGTGCACGCTCATTCTCAATTACCATAAATCCCGCCCATTAAATCCGACTGACAACTATATATGGGCATCATATTATGACACCAAACGAAGGATTTTGGCCATTTTATAGGAAACAATTTTCATAACAATTAAGGGGCCATTAGTTTGCCCAGCCCTTTTGAAATCAACTAATTATTTGATTAAAGTGCTCCGTTTGCAGATGCTATAGTATATAGGTGCGTTCACGCGGCCTCGTAATTCCTGTAGTTACGAGATTCTACCACCTGACTGCTGTAGATTGATTTATTAGGCGTTGATAGTGGTGCCATGGAAACGCATAATTCCCAGTCCAAGGACCAAAAGGACGTGAACAGCTCCGAATATAACGTCACGTGTTGTCATTTCAAGATAGCGGTAAATACGAGGTGACGAGAACGCAGCTTATTACTGGCTCTCACAACAAAAGTAAAAAGAAAAAACGTATGTAATTAATATATATAATATTTTTTCAAAATGCTGTGTATATGTACCTTATTAAGGTGAATTAAAATGCAGCCTTATTAATGAGCAAAACGTTCGGATGTTAAACGCACTATTTACGCGTGGCTGGGAGCAGGTGTAGATTTCTTTCGTACCAACTAACATTTGGAAAATACGAACATTTAATGAATCCGAAAATTTACGCCAGAACCACTTTACACACAATTTACACAAAAATTCGTTCTGCTCGTGTTTCATGAATGAGACCCATTGTGTGTAATGTTTTGCAAATCTGTGGAGGTGTTTTGCTCATTGGAGTAGAATTTTGCAAATTGTGTGGAAATTGTTATTTTAGTGTGTAAACAATCGTAAACTGTAACAACAACAAAAAAATCACACAAGGCCAGTACTGCACTGTGATGAAAATATTTATTTCTCACCACATTGTAAAACCATTCAATACATCCATGCCTTTCCAAAGGTTGCATTTTGCACTGGAAATCAGAACATATTTTAGATACAATATGGTACATGAACAAAAACATTTGTGGAGACAAAACAAAGCATGATTTTAAATGAAAAAAATAGAAAAAACACCTAAGCATCATCTCTTGGCCTAGCTGGATCTGGCCATAGCACTTCATCCACATCACAGGCGATGTCCTCTCTCGCAAGACAGCGAGGGAAGAATCTTCTTGAATGGCGAATCCATCCTTGCACATACCCTGCATCAATTAGGTCAGGCCTTCTCCATGGCTTGAATGAGGCATATCCTGACATAGGGCTGGAGATTGTAAACCTTCCATGCAAAAAAAGAAACCCTCCTCAATTGGTTTACAGTTTTTCTCGATTGCTTAAACACATTTTTTGAAACTATGCCTCATATTCTCAAAACAGTAAACACAAATCCATAACGTCTCACCCAATTCCCCAAACATCCTATTTCAGGTCAGAATGAAGCTCTACACTCAACACCATTCACTCTTGCTGAAAAACCAAACTTTGCCCTCAGATATCACACACAAGCCCTCAAAAACACACACACTACAACATAGTCTTACACACTGGTGAGATAAATTCAAAACAATACTACCAAAAACAAAAACCAGTAATAAGATGTGTTGCTTGTGGTTCTCCCCCTCACTGAACTTTTCAAATGATGAACACGTGTATACATTTGCACATTTTTTATTCCTTAATGTACTGTACAGTACAATACACCAAACAACAACAAAAAATATTCTGCCCCAGCATCACATCAGGCCAGAGAATCTCGTCAACATCACAGGCTGCACTGGCCCTATCCAGGCAGCGGGGGTAAAATCCTCTTGCATGCCTGATCCACCCCTGGCACGCATCAACTGAAATGTCTAGTCAGGCTTCTTCCATTCCATCGTCTCTGTGTCCTACAAAAATACAAGTACTGATTACTGTAACTGTAACATCCTTTTTGAAAAATGGAAGCAGATAGAAACTCTATCTGTATGTAAGGCAATTAGATGCATGTGTTGTAACAGAGTACAGCACTCAAAAGTTACAGTAGAGTACACCTACCTGTTTCCCTCCCTGAAGGTTCTTATAATCGAGGGGATGGTGAAGCAACTTAAGTTTGGCTGAACTCATTGCCCAGCCTCCCTCATAGTCGGGACAAGGACATGGTCAACTAGTGGCACAAATTTCCTCTGAGACTCCTTGTCTCCTTGCACCTCATCCTCCTCCTCTTCCTCCTCCTTCACCTCTTCCTCCACTCCTTACTGCTTTTGCTCATCCTCTTCCTCCTCTCTGGTGTCCTCAACCTTTTCAATCACGTCTCTCTAGATCCATTGTTCCAAAACTGAATGAACTGACTCAAACTCTTTTATCTCTCTATTGGAGGTTCTGATTGGTGTGTGATAAATTTTGACTCTTAGTGTTTCCACGTGGGTAACTGTGTGCTAATTGAGCTCAAGCTATGCTGACTTGAGTGAACAATATTGAATGCTAGTGCTTTCTAAATGACAACATGGTGTAGGCAATGAGAAATGAAGGGATTTGTGTCTAGAGTTTTGCAGTGACAGTTCAACAAATCTGATTCATGTGTCAAAACAGGGGAATAGTGTTTATAGTTTAGGGAAATGGGTGTGCTTTTTGATAAATGGCGTCATGGTTTTGAAATTTTAGTTCAAAAGCCTGGTTATAGTATTTAAGCAATCGAGAAAAACTGTAAAGAAGGGACAGTATTGTGGGAGGTATTGGAGTGAAAACTGTGGACACTAATGAAACCAGTTTTGGACCAGAGCAGATAGGTGGAAATTTACATTATCCCATATGACAATGTATCTCATCTGCTCTGCATCCATTTGGTCTTCTGCTGTGACGATTTTGTGTAGTTGTTCTAAAATGTGAATATGTGGGCCGTGTTGTAAGGGCCTAAGTTGGCATGCTGGTGGAGAACCCCATTCTGTTTGATTGCAACATACATTGTGATGTTACCACCATGTTGGCCCGGGAAATTCAAAATAGCTCTGTGGCCAATGATGTTTCTCCCTCTCCCTCTTACTGCAACATTGCCTTCCATTTAGTTGAAGACACATAAACTCACCTTTTGCCTTTTTTTTAGTACTTGCACCTGATTGTTGAGTTTACAGTTAAGCACCTAAGTGTCTGCAGACCTGACGGCCATGATTGGTTTATAGAGGTGGTATTTTGGAAAGCAGTGTCTTGAAATGGCAAAGAAGTGACATTATGTTAGATTTCTGTGTCTAATGTAGAGAAGTGTGTTTAGTGTTTTGCAAAAAGTGTGAGGATGAGAATGTGCTCATAGTTGTGAAGATCTGGGCTAAGGTTTTACTCCTTGAGCATAAGGTTTCAGTAACTGTGTGTGTTTTTTTAATTTTAGTGTGTAAGCAATCGTAAAAAACTGTAAGAGGGCAAATATTGTCCCTTAATGGAAAAGGTGTTACTGCAGTCTAATTGGAAAAGAGAGGGTATGCAGAAGGATGTTATATCCCTCAGGGGGTACGGCACTCTAAAAAGTTTGAGAACCACTGAAGAGGGATATGTAGAATTGCACAAGTGCTACTGCTAAGAATGCAATGTCAATACAGCCTGTTACCTTGATTCAAATTTTTCATAAGCTTAAATGAATTGGTCTAATTAGAAAAATTATAATGACTACTTTGTCTAAAGACTACATATAAAATAGCTATCAAAATTAATGTTGGTAACTGTAGTTTGACTAAAAGTAATGACAAAAACTTGACAAAAATGCAATAACTTTTTGTCGACTAAAACTAGACTAAAATATGAAAGACAAAAATGTGACGAAGACTAAAGAGCAAATTTCGTCTGAAGATAAAGACTAAGACTAAATCAAAAATGGCAGCCAAAATTAACACTGGTCTGTACACCTTTCCCCCGATCGCTCTGCACCCGGGAGTTCTGACAAGGGTCCAGCGGGAGGGGCTGAGGACAATTTTGGTAGCCCTGTTCTGGCCGTCCCGAATATGGTTTGCAGGCCTGGTATGTCTCCTGGAAGGTTCTGACCAGGAGGGACCTTCTGTCCCAGGCTCGGGGGACAGTCTTTCACCCCCGATGGAGATTTGAAAAATGTGGGTCTGGCCACTGAGGGGTACCAGTCCATAGATTCTGGTCTTTCAACTGTTATCGATACCATTCTTAATACTAGGGCTCCTTCTACTAAGAAAACTGTATGCGACTTCCGGTTATGGCGTCGAGTTAAGTGGTAGCGTGATCTTGCGTCGCTTCCAATTTGATCTAATTTCATTGATAATTGCTCTTGCATTTCTAATAGAACGTCTTTACTGATATTTCATATATTCCTAACAAAAATGGCACCTAAATAGTCAAAAAATAAAGGAGGGAAGGCGTCTAAATCAGAACGGGATGAAGGGCTCTCCGGCTCCGAAGACCATGAGGAGGTGAAATTAGTGGGTATCACCCAGAGCTCGGAGGCCGAGTCTTTAGACGCAGAGACATCGAAGCAAAGTGAACCTGCAAACTTGGATAATATCCTCCAAGCAATTATGTCATTAAAGTCAGATTTTTCGGTGAAATTCGAATCAGTGCTAACCATGTTGACGGACGTTAAGAATCAAATAGGTGACTGCTCCGCCAGACTGACAGAAGCAGAGGAGAGAATATCTCAGACCGAGGATACAGTTGTCAAACTGCAATCTACAACTAAAATGTTGGAAGACAAAATAAAATCACTGTCTGCTAAAACAGAAGATCTGGAGAATCGTAGTCGGCGTTCCAACATAAGGCTAGTGGGGCTGCCGGAGAAAGCTGAAGGCCGAGACACGTGTGGTTTTCTGGAAAAGTGGCTCCCTGACGCACTGGGCATGGAATCGCTTCGCGTTCCGCTGATCATTGAACGAGCCCACAGAATCGCAAGTGCTAGATCAGATGACAAAGCACCACCGAGGGCATTGATAATGAAGTTCCTCAACTACAAAGACAAAGTCCTTGTATTGAATGCCGCCAGAGAAAAAAGAGAGGTTCTATACAAAAACAAGCGAGTGATGCTCTTTCCTGATTTTTCAGCCGAAGTCAGCAAGAATTGCCAGCGCTACAACCAGGTCAAGAAAAAGCTCAGAGCAAAAGGTCTGATTACAGATTCGTCTTCCCCTCACAGTTACAGGTGTCTTCTAATGGAACTCTATATACTTTTGAAAATCCTGGAGAAGTTAAGGCCTTTTTTGGACAATCCATCAGAGTAGAATCAAATAGAAATCGGGTGAGTCACTGGTGTAATGAACTGAAATGACAAAGACTTGAGAATTTAATAATGCCCACCTTATTTATTTATACATTTTATAATTTTTATTTGTTATTTAGTTAAGGGTTTTTATTTATGCATTTCATTGAGCTTGACATTGTTTTGTATGGGCATGGTACTGCGTCAGAAAGAGTGCAAATGAAAGACTAAATCAGTTGGGCAAAGTTTGTTCACCTTATAATTGATTTTTTTTTTTAAATTTTATACATATTT
>RJVU01019258.1:8731811-8786802 GCA_003731715.1 Anabarilius grahami | reverse complement strand
TTTATATTTAATTAATATTTATCATTTTATTTATTTTGGATATTTTATTTATTTTTTGCATATCAGTGTAAATAGTTTGCTAAATCTTAAAGAGCTGAAGTACGGAAGTGGTGAGATGTTGACAAAAAACGGTTCCTCGGGGAGTGAGTCGGTGGACCCGTGTAATTAGTAGTGAAGTTACATTCAGGGGGATAAGGGTGGCCGTTGAGACCTGGGAAGTGTTAATTTAGTTTAATTAGTTCATTTGTATGATTTATTTGGGGCTGCCTTCTATTTTTGGTCTATATGTTCACGACGATGTTCTTTCTGTTGTATTTTGGGGACATGCAAGTTTTGAATAGAGAAAGATGGTGTATTGCATATAATTAATAACAATGTCTAGAGAAGTAAAGCTTAAAATAACATCCTGGAACTGTAGGGGTCTTAATAGTTTTACAAAACTTAAGCAGGTCTGAAGATATAATAAGGGTTAGAAAGAAATGGCCTGGACAAGTTTTTTCTGCATCTTATAGTAGTCAAGCAAGAGGTGTAATCATCTTAGTTCATAAATCTATTCCATTTCAGATGTCTGAGGTAAAATATAATAATATGGGAAGATATGTAAAGGAACCCTTTTGTCAGAAACACTGAACTTAATTAACGTATACGTCCTAATACAGATAATGCTGCATTCTTTACTAACCTATTCTTAACTATTTCCTCACAACATGGTTACTATATAATGGGAGGTGACTTTAATTGCACCCTAGATCCGAGTTAAGATCGATCTTCTGGAGTGGATCGGTCAAACAATCAAACAAGAAAAGTACTAAATAATTTTATAAATGAATTAAATTTAATTGATGTATGGAGAAACCAAAAGCCCACAGATATTCAATTCTCATGTTATTCAAGTACTCACTCAAGAATTGACTATTTTCTTATATCAGCACCTCTCCTGTCAAAAATCCAAGACTGTTGGTATGATAGTATGGTACTATCAGATCATGCTTCTATATCTACTTGGATGCTAATTTAAGAAGTGACCCACCAAATTGGAGATTACATCCAAAGTGGCTCGGAAATGCAAAGTTTATTGAATATATGGAACAGCAGATTGACCTATATTTTGATATGAATACTTCAGAGACATCAGCTAGTATTAGGTGGGAAGCTTTTAAAGCCTTTATTAGAGGACAAATAATTAGTTTCACTAAAGCAAAATCAAAATTATTTAATGAAAAGTTGAATCTTCTGGATTCTAAATTGAAAGACCTAGAAAAAAGACAATCTCAAAACCAAATTAATGATACAAAAATCAATCAGGAAATTTTATTTCTTAGAGCCCAGTATGAAGAGATGTCCGCCTCTAGAGTGGCAAGCATTATGATGAAATCGAAGCAAAGCTATTATGATCAAGGAGAAAAGCCTGGGAAACTTTTAGCATGGAGAATCAAACAGATGCAGTCAGAAAGTGCTATTAATTCTATTCAGGAAGATGGGGGAGATATTACGATGGATCCTGTTAAAATAAATAATGTGTTTAAATAAATTTTTAGTTCTTTATACAGCTCAGAATATACAGAAGATAGGAAACAACAAGAATTTTTTTTAAATGAGGTTAAAATTCCTAAGATCTCTGATGAGGTAAAAGACCATCTTGAATCAGATATATCAGAAGAGGAAGTTTTGAGTGCAATTGAGAATTTGAGAGCGGGCCGATCTCCTGGACCGGATGGAATTCCAATTGATTTTTATAAGAAGTTTAAGAAAAAAATAGTCCCTCCTATTTTGAATATGTTTAAAGAGTCATACCAACAAGGTGTACTCCCACCATCTTTAAGAGGTGCATTGATTATGCTCCTTATTAAACCCAACAAATTAAAAACAAAGTGTGAATCCTACCGTCCAATTTCATTATTAAACTCTGATACAAAGATACTTAGTAAGATATTGGCAAAAACACTAGAACATGTCTTACCAAATATAGTGGACCGGGATCAGAATGGATTTGTGAAAGGCCATCAGGGTTTTCACAACGTCCGGATGTTGTTTCATATTTTACATTGTAAAAAGGATTCTCCAGATACAGCAATTTTATCTTTAGATGCAGAGAAGGCCTTTGATAGGGTGCAATGGCCTTATCTCTGGGAGATTTTACAAAGGTTTGGTTTTGGGGAAGTATTTTGCTCATGGATTAAGTTGTTGTATACATACCCTACAGCAGAGGTTCTAACCAATGGGATTATTTCTAAGCCTTTCAAAGTAAATAGAGGCACCCGCCAGGGATGTCCACTGTCACCACTTTTATTTCTCTTGGTAATCGAACCACTTGCTATTGCAGTATGAGCTGAAAGCAACATAAGTGGAATTAGGATAGGCTCAATAACACATAACATATCTCTATATGCAGATGATGTTTTATTATTTCTTACTGAGCTCAGCCAATCTATTCCAGCTTTACTCAATCTTATTGAAAGGTTCGGGAAATTTTCTGGTTATAAGATAAATTCATCTAAAACCTCTATTTTATTTCTTAATCAAGAGGAAAAGTCTAAATTATCATACTTAACTTCCAATCTTAACGTTACAGATTAATTTACATACTTAGGACTTCAGATTATGTCAGATATAGAAAAAATAACTGAAGTGAACTACAATGCCTAACAAACTCAATTACTAAGTCTATAGATAGATGGTTAAGTTTACCAATTTCATTAATTGGTCGAATTAATATATTGAAGATGAATATACTACCCAAATTATTCTATCTTTCCAAAATATTCCTCTGCCCCCCACTGCTTCATTTTTCACCAACATACGAAGAATGTTTATTCAGTTTATTTGGAATAATAAACACCCAAGAGTCCGGACATCTTTGCTTTACCTACTATATGACAGGGGAGGATTAAAACTCCCAAATATTCAATCATACTATTGGGCATCCCAGTTAAGGGCGATAATGTTTCATTTTTCGGTAAGCGCTCCTCCTAAATGGATAGAAATAGAAAATTCATTTGTAAAATCTAAGATTCCTTTTAATTTATATCTTTATTCAGCCAATACTAAAATGTTGCAGAAGAATTTGACTGCAATATAATTTAATCCAATAGTACTGAACATGATAAATGTCTGGGGGAAAGTACGAATTTATTTAAAAGAAAAAGAGTCTTTATCAGTATTTAGCCCAATATGGGGAAATTATCATTTTATACCTGGTCGAAAGGATTTAGGCTTTCGACTTTGGGCTGAGAACGGTGTGCGGAAAATTAAAGACCTAAATAAAGATGGTGTTCTAATGTCATTTGCTGATATTACCGACAATTTCAAAATCCCTAAAAAACATTATTATAAATATTTGCAGATTAGGAACTTTATACGTACTGCCCGGGGTCAAGGACTTGATGAGCCAGAACTAACAAATTTGGAGAAATGTATATCTAAATCAAGCCAAGGAGGAGGACACATATCTCTTTTATACAATATGCTATTATCAGGTTCTCAGGAGTCATCTGCATCCAGATTAGCTATGTGGGAACAAGACCTTGGATTGAAGATAGATAAGGATAAATGGGAGCAAAAATGTGTAAAGGCCCAAACGCAGACTGTCAATAGCAGACTTAAACTGTTACAGTACAATTGGCTAATGCGTACTTATATAACTCCGGTAAAATTAAATAAAATGTATAGCAATATACCAGATACTTGTTTCAAATGTAATGGTGAAAAAGGCACATTAATTCATTGTATATGGGAATGTGATATAATTAAAGAGTTTTGGAAAGAAATTAGTAATATGATATGGCATATAGTCTCAGTGAGATTACCACTGGATCCTGGATTTTTTATTCTTGGTATTCATCCAGCTAATTGGAATATTAAGAAGGATACACAAGTATTGATAGACATGTGTATACTGCATGCCAAAAGGCTCATAGCCATTTACTGGAAAAAAACAGAAAGGCCTACTATATCCCGATGGTTAAGAGAAATGTCTTCATGCATTGCAATGGAAAAAATAACCTATATTATTAAGGGTAAAGAAGACAAATTTAAGAGTGTCTGGAGTCCCTTTTTACTATTTATTGAACACAGAGATATTAACAATATAATGGAGGAGGAACAAATCGCTTGATAATTAGGTATTACATTCATATGAAAATATACTTTAATGGACTATACTAACCCTTCTTTATTGCTTATATGTTTTGGTTATTATATGCAATCCATTGTTAACTCTGACCAAAGTATATATTGTATTACCCAATGTTGGTTTGTGCTATTATACTTTTTATGTAAAATGAGCCCCGGTGTTTGTTTGTTTTGTTTTTGTTTTTGTACATTATGTGTTGTTACAGATATGTGATGTACATTGTTGTGTAAGTGTTCAAGAAAATGCAATAAAAATAGTATTACACAAAAAAAAAGAAAGCTGTATGCTCTTAAATGGTGTCTTTTCTCATCATGCAACACCATCTTAACCCAGCTGAATGCCCAGTTGGTTCTTGGAGTTTCTTCAAGAGCGTCTTTCAGCCGGACTGACCCCTGCTACCCTTAAGGGTTAGTTCACCCAAAAAGTACTTGCCCTCATGTTGTTCCACACCCATAAGACCTTCGTTCGTCTTCGGAACACAAATTAAGATATTTTTTATGAAATCCGAGGGTATCTGATCCACACATAGGCAGCAACATCATTGCACCTTTTGACGTCCAGAAAGGTAGTTGAAAACATGGTTAAAATAGTCAACGTGACTACAGTGGTTCAACCTTAATGTGATGAAGCGACGAGAATACTTTTGTGTGCAAAAAAAAAACACTACATATTCTGACTCTCAAGGTAGCTTTGCTTATTGCCAATACCTCTCTAAAAGGGTTGGAGACTTGCAGGCCCTGTCTATGTCCTCCTCCTGCCTGGATTTTTCCCTGGATTGGTCAAGGTGATACTGCACCCTGGGCCAGATTATGTCTCTAAGGTGCTTTCTTCACCATTTCATCCTGTTGTTCTTCAAGCCTACTCTCCTCCACTGTTTAAAACTCAGGAGCAAGAGAGGCTTAATAAGTCATGTCCAGTCAGGGCTCTTAGGGTTTACGTCCACCGCTCAGGCCAGTGGCGTAAATTCTGATCAACTTTTTGTCTCTTTTGTAGGGCGCAGTGACTGACCTGTCCTGAACCCATAGGCCTGCCGTCTAGTGTCGTGATGGTTAAGGGTTTCTGGAGATGTACGGGCTGAATGCCAAAATGTCTGGCTATTTCTAGGTCCATGTATTTTCTGGCAGCCACAGAGTCAATGAAAGCACAGAGCTGGTGATGCTTGTATTAGGTGATAGTGGCTTGGATCGTCACTCCAGAGATTGTTGAATGGAGGATGATCTCTATTCTTGTCCCAGTCCCCCCTTTCCTGGATGAGAACTGGCTTTTGCTGGCAGTTCAGGGCAGTTGGATCAGAAATGGCCAGGCTTGCCACAGTACAGACAGCGTTGTTTCCTCATCCGTCAATTCCTTTCTGTCTGCATTAATTTGGTTCTACAGAGCTGCATGCGTTCCTCCAAATCATTGGGTCTCCAAGGTGGTTCGACAGTGTTGGAAGGTTCCTGCGGGTGATAACGCCCTGGTCTCCTGACATCATTCCTGTTGTCATTCCCGGAGTTGATGGTCTACTCGGATAGCTATGTTGATGGAAGACTCCACATCCGGAGCGGCGTCTCAAAATGCCAGCTCATCCTTGAGTTCAGGAGACAAGGCCTGGTGGAACATTGCCCTCAAGGTTCACTGAAGTTAAAGTATGGAACTCTATAGAAAACTCAGCCACACTCTGAATGCCCTGGGAGCGGTAATCAAACAGTAATACACATTTCTATGCTCAGCAAATGGTAATCCACATCTCCAGTGCTGGCCAGATGGTGGAAGACCCTCCTCACTTCAGCAATGAAGCAGTCACTGTTGGCAGTTAGGGGTGACTGTTGGTCCCACAAGGCTGTGGCCCAGACTAAGGCCTTGCCTGTGAGGAGGATAATGATGGAGGATGGATAACTGCTGCTGTCTGTGGGGGAGCTGCTGGGTTGTAGTTAAAAAGTTATTGCACTGGGTGATGAACCCTTCACACCAGCCAACAACCTGCAATGACATAGAAAGGAACAGCGAGACGGCAACAAAAGTGAATGCCTGACACCCAGCCTGAGCCAAAAGTAGCTGACCAGCATCCTTCTCCTTGGCCCACACCCTTATATGGACCTCAAACAGGAGGTAAATGAACTAAAGCTGCAAGTCAAAGAGTTCCGAAGGAAACTGATACCAAACCCCCTCACACCTGTACACAAATACAAATGGGGTAGCACACAGCACCATAGAACCTCCAGCAACCACAGAGAGAAGGGGGTCCCTTCCAAAAATCCCTGCAACTGAGCATTGCATGACTCCCATGACAAGCTAGCCAGAAATATTCCTACCTTCACATCATATCTTGTAGGAGACCACGACATCCACACCTACCTGTGAGACATTGACTTTGACCTGCAGTCTATGACCAAAGTGAACCACCAAGACTCTTATCTGTTCATCAGCCAGGAAACATCCAATCAGACTACTAGTAACTGAAACAAGCCATCATAAAATAATTCTCGGACCCAGAGTCTAAAAACGGACTGATTGCTGCCCTATAGACACCAAACAGGGCCAGGATGAAATGCCCCAAGTTTTTTACCACAGACTCCGACGAGCTTACTTCAGAGCTGAGATGCACCTGAGATGGAGGACACCAGCTTCAAGAGCCTTTTCCTCCGAAACCTCCATCCCATTAGGCATTATGGCTTGCCCCCAAACAATATCTATTTAACAAACGTCTGACTTGACAGAAGGCCTTTAACACAAGGCCTCCTCAAAAATGGTTCGTAAAATCCCAGTGATTCTGAACTGCAAAACCCAGAAATTAATGTTGGCAACAGAAGGGACCTAGCATTGCTACAATGCAAGACCCTTCTACAAAAAGTTCCTAGTCAGCAGGACAGAGGACAGAACAGTCACCGTGGCGACAGACCCAGGTACTAGACCAACTGATGGGAGAAGCCATGGAAGAGAGCATTCTCACCCTGCAAACACCACAGGGTGTCCAACCGCAGTCGACAACAACATCCTCCTCCACACCTTTCACACAGGTGCCAATTGGAGGCTGCACAAGGACATGCCTTCTTCGGAATTACAGGATATCACCAAGATATCCTGGGGCAGTCGTGGCCTAATGGATAGAGAGTCGGACTTGTAACCCAAAGGTCATGGGTTCGAGTCTCAGGTCTGGCAGGGATTGTCGGTGAGGCGAGTGAATGTCCAGCGCTCTCCCCATCTTCAATTCCACGACTGAGGTGAGACCCTTGAGCAAGGCACCGTACCCCCAACTGCCCCCCGGGCGCCGCAGCAATGGCTGCCCACTGCTCCGGGTGTGTGTTCACGGTGTGTGTGTTCACTGCTGTGTGTGTGCACTTGGATGGGTTAAATGCAGAGCACAAATTCCGAGTATGGGTCACCATACTTGGCCACACGTCACTTCACTTAAAAAAAAAAAGATCAAATGAAATGTAACAAAATTTTCTCCACTGTTCAACCCTGCCATCAGTGGCAGCTCATCAGAAGAGGCAAGGGTGGCTGAGGCTCTTTGAAAAATACTAAAATATGATTGAAGTTAAAGCAATCAAAATTACAATAAATTGCAATAAAATAACGTTTATTTGAATAATTTGTTTACAAAATTGTTCATAACTTGATGATGCATGATACCATGCGATATCATCACATTGATTTACACGCAGTGCTAGAGGAGGGTGAGAGCATAACAACTTTTCTAGTTACTAAATTGACCAATCAGAATGATTATTTAAATAATGCTATGTCATATGCTTCTGTCAAAAACGCTTCCTAAAAAGGCAGATGGGAGTTAAATTGAAAAGTGTCTCCTTCCTCACAAATAGCCAATTATAATAAAAAGCATTGATCTGCCATTCCTAAAACCAAATTATCTGTCATTATCACAATAAAAAAAGCCTGCTATTAGTTATGAGAACAGCTAAGCCTCACTTATTATTAGAGGTCGACCGATAGTGGATTTTACCAATACCAATAATTAGGTTGGACTGTATTTGCCAATAACCAATTCATCAACCAATAGTTTTTAAAATGGATACTGGATAAAAACAAACATAACATTGTAATAAACATAAATGCATAACAAGTAAGACAATGCTGAACTGAAATGTGCAAAATGAAATAAATATATAAATATGAATATGTTAAAGTGAGAAGTTCTACAGAAGAAATTCTACAGAAAATAATTTAAACATTAAAATATTACAGGTCAAGTGTGTTTCTTTAGCTATACCCTAGAAATGTATGTAAATTTCATAGGTTACTCTTTGCAAGTCCCATTTGTTAACCAGGATGTATTAGCTAGCTTACATGAACAACATGCATTATGCAATATACATTTTTACATTATGTATTAATATTTGTGCAATACAATTGTACCTTGACCATTCATGTTAGTTCATAGTGCATAAACTAAGGTTAACAGATAAAATAAAAATTAAAACTCAATTAAAAAATGTATTATAAATGTTGAAATTAAACTAACTATGAACAATACTTATACAGTATTTATAAACCTTAGTTAATGTTACATATGGAATCTTATTATAAAGTGTTACCATTTCATATAAATCCAAACAGTCATGCTTAAAGATGGCCATCTTTAAATATCTACACAAAGGCCAGAGCATTAAAATTACATAAATGTATATTACACGCATAGTCTCTCTCTTTATTTGCTTCTATTTATTTGCTTAACACTTGATGATTATCTAATTAAAATAACAAAATATGTATTGCAGTGATGACAAAAAAAGAACTGAAATCGAATGTGTTTCTGAATTGTTTATGTTAACTGTAACAGGGTTCAAATATGAGGAAGGAAGAGGACAGGGTCGGCTTTGACTACTGGCTGTTTATTAATAAAGTGAAGACAACAGAAAGGTGTGCAGACCTGCACAAAACAGTACAAATCAATAACAGTTCACTCCAACACGAACAGGCAGGTATCCAGGAGTGTTGAACAGCCAGTAGTCCTTCTCTCTCTCGCTGGCTCCTGCTTCTCCTGGCGTTAAATACTCTCTCCACGCCAATTACTGAAACAAGAGACAGGTGTTTGTTATTTGCGCCTAATCCACTCACTCACCGCGCGTCTCCTGCCTCTCTCTCCCGCTGCAGACTTTGCTGAACCACGCCCCCCTTGCCACATTAACATATCAATGTTGAGAAAGCAATCACGTCACTAGCTTTAAATATGCAACTTCAAATATACTACTTCCAGTTGTTGACATGTTTCGGCGAATTTTTTTCGAATATGGCCTGTATCACGTCATAAAGGTATAGGCACTTCTCCCTGATCACCCAGAGCAAGAACACGCCCATCAACGCGCTTCGTTTGGGATGCAGAAGCCAAGAGATTTTTCAACAATGGCTGTGTCTCATTTAAAAAAAATAACCGTTAGATTGCAAAGTAAGAAATAAATTACAGTATTTTACACCTCACAATGAATATCAGTCAATTTTATTATGGTTACTTTTCCTAAATATGACATCCTTGATGACGTATGCAGCCTTCAAATGTGACCTCCGGAGGACGCAGCCTCCGAAATGAGACGCAGCTCCTGTCAACAAAGGAGTGTGTTTTTGGTTGTGAGGGAAAGATTACCCTTTTTCAGCTTCCCAAAGAACCCAGCGTTAAGGGAACAGTGGATGAAGTTTGTTTTTCGAGGGCAGCAATGGAGTTGTGCACGTATGTTTGTTTGTTCCCGGGATTTCGGTGATGAATACCCCCCTTTAAACATTTGGGTCGGGTTTGCCACATTGTTTTATCCGCTTGAGTTACTAGTATTAGCGTCCTCTCAGCCTTGATGGCAACAAATACAGTTGTTCCCTTTCGTGGGAACTATCGACGCTACATCAATGACGTGATGGGAACCCTCTGCGTGATTGCGTCATGAAGCACTTCTGTATCAAACCAATGAGGAAACGAGACGTCAGAGGTGGGTGACGTCACGGACCAGGAAACTACCTGCCAGGTTCAGTGCCGTCTCCCAGGTGGAAGCACGCTCTGCGGTTTCTTCCCCCGGGTTGAGGCACCGATACTCACATGTCCAGCTCTGAGGAGGTGGATATTGTGATATCGATCTGAGGATCGCCACCTCACAGTCACACACATATCGTGTTTCAAAATCACACGTTTATAACAAATCAATAGTGAACAGCAGTTTGAATCGCGTTTCCCCCTGTGCTACACTACAAAGCAAGTTGGGATATACACGATTTATGTGTCGTTTGCTAGGAGTGGAGCATGCACGTCAGCTCACAACTGACAGTGACAGTGTTCATTCATAAAAATATCCAGAAGAGAAGTATGCACTAGTGGGAGTTTTGTAGCTCGACTCCTGTTGGCTTTATTCTCGAGGGAATAAAAGTCTAACGCATGGCTCGGATCTCGCGTTGCCGAGGCAGCGCATAGATTAAGTCTGCAAGAATGAATATACGGTTCGGGTCTTGCGTTTGCAGAGGCTGCGCATATATCACGTGTCCGTAATTATATATATATATATATATATATATATATGTATTTATATTAAGGGATCTGAGTAGACTGGAGTTTCCCTTTCTCTCTTTCCCTAAAATACCCTGCGAATTATTACGAGCTATAATTCTTTTTTGTATTCTAAATATATTCAGCCTGTTCAAAAATGTATATAAGAACTGGCTGCATTTAATTTGAGGATTAAATGAAATATTGAATACATTAAATTCTGAGGAATTTAAAAGAAAATAAAGGAGACCGTTCTGCCAACCCTGCCACCTCGTGTGCTTCAGGGCGCAGTGGTTTCCAGTGTTCCTCCAAGAAAGAGGAGGATTGTAGAGCGGTCGGTTCAGATGTTCCCTGCCGGTTCGCCGTTTCAGGGCACTGGTCTGACCGTTCATCCAAAGAAAGTGTCGCCACCCGTGCTCTCCCGCAGAAAGCTTGGGGACAGGGACAGGCGACACAGCTGAAGTCTTTGTGGGGTAACACAGATCTGCGGACTGTAATTATCACCAAGAAGGCTTCGAAGAGGTCCTGATGCCAGTGGCGCGGGATATTGGAGGGCAGCCCCCTCCAGAGAGGGTTGGGTATTAAAATACTTGGTACCCATCCCTCTTTGGTCGCCGTTCTGCTAACCCTGCCACCCAGTGTGCTTCAGGGCGCAGCGGTCTCCACCGACCCTCCGGTTCGCCGCTTCAGGGCGCCAAGTCAAGTGCTAAAAAAACACCGGAGGCCAGTCTCGAGAGACTGGTTCCCTTAGTAAATTTTCTGGCAGAATGGAGACTTCTCCCAAATATTTCAAAATGGGTGCTGCTCGCAATAGAAAAGGGTTACAAATTCGGGTCTCGCCCGCCCCAGTTTAATGGGGTCCTTCCCACAGTGGTGGCCCCCGAGCAATCTCTGGTAATGGAACAGGAGGATATGACGCTCTTGCAAAAAGGAGCTATAGAAGGGGTTCTCCTCCCAGCAAGCTGTCAGGGTTTTACAACCAGTGCTTCATTGTTCCAAAGAAGGATGGAGGGTTATCCCACAGATCAGGTCCGAGGACTGGTTTGTTGTGATAGACCTGAAAGATGCTTACTTTCATGTATCCATCCATCCTCAACACAGGAAGTTCTTCAGGTTTGCTTTCGGGGGCAAAGCTTACCTGTACAGGGTTCTTCCTTTCGGCCTATCTCTATCACCCCGCACGTTCACGAAGTGCGTGGATGCAGCTCTGGCTCCGTTGAGACTCCAGGGCATCCGCGTACTGAACTATATCGACGACTGGTTGATACTAGCTCAATCAGAACAGTTGGCAGTTCAACATCGAGATGTTGTTCTGTCGCACATGAAGAAGCTTGGGTTGAGGCTCAATGCCAAGAAAAGTGTGCTGGTTCCGAGTCAAATTACCAACTACTTAGGGGTAGTTTGGGACTCCACCACGAAACAGGCATATTTATCCCCTGCTCGTGTGAGTTCCATTCTCGGGGCCGTGAAAGGGGTGAAGTTAGGACAGTCACTCACTGTGAAACAGTTTCAGAGACTGTTGGGTCTTATGGCAGCTGCGTCCAACGTGATAACTTTTGGCCTTCTGCACATGAGACCCTTACAGTGGTGGCTCAGGACCAAGGGGTTTTCTCCGAGGGGAAATCCTTTTCGCATGATCAAAGTCACGCGGCGATGCCTTCGTGCTCTGGTCATGTGGAAAAAGCCTTGGTTCCTGTCCCAGGACCCGTGTTGGGGACTTCTCGTCGTCGCGTAATGCTTACGACGGATGCTTCCCTCACCGGCTGGGGAGCGATCATGAGTGGTCGCTCAGCTCAGGGTCTCTGGGAGGACCATCAGAGTTCCTGGCACATAAATCGGCTGGAAATGATGGCCTTCCTCCCAGACCTGAGGGCATCTAAATGTGGGAGCAGACGCCCTGTCGAGGCAGGGGCCGAGGCCCGGGGAATGGAGTCTCCACACCGAGGTGGTGGAGCTCACTTTGGAAAACTTTGGTTGAGCTGAAATCGACCTATTTGCTTCAGGGGAATCAACCCAGTGTCCACTGTGGTTCTCCCTATCTCATCAAGCACCATTGGGTCTGGATGCCATGGTACAGACGTGGCCGAGGTTGCATCTGTATGCATTTCCCCGTTCGCTCTGCTCCCCGGAGTTCTGGAGAAAGTATGCCAGGAAGGGGTCAGTCTAATATTGATAGCCCTGTACTGGCCAACCAAAATATGGGTCTCAGACCTAGTGTCACTTCTAGATGGCTCCCTGATGGAGCTTCCTCTCAGGCAGGACCTCCTGTCTCAAGCGGGCGGCATGATAATTGATCCACGCCCAGAACTACAGAGACTGTGGGCCTGGCCTTTGAGGGGGCCAGGCTCATAGATGCTGGTCTCCCAACTGAGGTTGTGGAGACCATACTCCACTCCAGAGCTCCCTCCACGAGGAAGTTGTATGCGGCCATTTCGGCCATGCTCCTCTGGGGGATTCCTCGTAGGTCGAGACCCCCTTTTTATACGCTTCCTCCGTGGTACTCTGAGGCTGAGGCCTTCAGTACGTACAAGGACTCCGGCCTGGGACTTGGCCGTGGTATTAGAAGGATTAGCTGAGGCTCCCTTCAAACCACTAGAGGAAGTTTCAGAGAAACTCCTCACCCTTAAAGACTTCATATTTCTACTGGCTATTTCATCTCTTAAAAGAATAGGAGATCTTCAAGCACTTTCAGTTGCTTCTTTGTGTTTGGAATTCGCACCTGGAATGGTCAAAGCGTTCCTGCACACTAGACCAGGCTATATGCCTAAGGTCCCCACCAACGTCCCAGGTCCCATCGTACTTCAGGCCTTCTATCTTCCTCCATTTACAACTTCGGATCAGGTGAAACTCAATCTGCTCTGCCCAGTGAGGGCTTTAGATGCATATGTCCACAGAGCTGCCCTGTCGGGCAAAACAGATCAATTGTTTGTGTGTTACGGGTCTCATAAGAAAGGAGGCCCAGCATCTAAGCAGAGAATGAGCAAGTGGGTGGTCGAGGCTATCTCACTTGCTTATGAGGCGGCCGGACAGCCATCTCCATTAGCTGTCCGTGTCCACTCTTCTAGGGGTATGGCGGCCTCAAATGCCTTAATGTCAGGAGTATCCATTAATGACATATGTGGTTCTGCTGGATGGTCATCCCAGCACACATTTATTAGGTTTTACAACCTGGACGTAGGCTCCACTCCGGAGTCCTCAGTTCTGTCTACAAGATAACAGACAGGTACTTGGTGATACGGCATAGTTGGGATAGCGTTCCCATCACGTCATTGACGTAGCGTCGATAGTTCCCACGAAAGGGAACGTCTCGGGTTACTGATGTAACCCTTGTTCCCTGAGTAAGGGAACGAGACGCTACGTCACGTTGCCGTACCCCCTGCATACCTGTGAGCGTCTTGCTTCCGACATATTCCAGAAGCTAGCGTTCTTTGTTCTGGGTATGCTTTATAGTTTCCTGGTCCGTGACGTCACCCGCCTCTGACGTCTCGTTTCCTCATTGGTTTGATACAGAAGTGCTTCATAACGCAATCACGCAGAGAGTTCCCATCACGTCATTGACGTAGCGTCTCGTTCCATTACTCAGGGAACAAGGGTTACATCAGTAACCCGAGACGTTCTTTCTCTGCTAATGCAGCACCTAGTCAACAAACTGATTACTTAATAATGATACGATAACCATATCGCTGTCGGTGTTTTAAACACGCATTTGATATGTCAACGCTCTCTGCACAGCGTGTTCCCTCCAAGCAGCGTGCAGCATCACGTGTCAATATAAACAACACGAAGCGCCAGTCATAGTTTTTATTTCACCTCTAGAGGCCGCAGCAGACCATTCCCCAGCAGTCTCATACTGTGTTATGACCATTGTCAGTGCACCCTTCTCAACTGCTCCAGCAACGGATGCAACCGGGAAAAACTATCTGTATAAATTTTTGCTGATAAGGGTAAAAAAGGGTAAAAAATTTCAACTTTGCCAAAAAGTTGAATTTTTTTTTCAACTTTAGAAAGTTTCCATAACTTAAAAAAAAAAAAGGGGGGGGGGNNNGATACATATGCAGTATGTCCTTTATAACACAATGGAGGGCAAAGAAAACATATCCAATTTACATTAACATATATATAAATAGCCAAATAAACAAGGAAATATAAATGTATACAACAATTTCCCCCTTATGGGTATATACTGGAATCTTCAATAATCCCTAGAGACTTCAATGGTTCTTTCCATATATTATTAAATGATGTGAGTTTACCCATGAGATGGAACCTAAGTTTTTCCAAAGATATGAGATCCTTTATCCTCATAGTTAACCAATCCCTATACAGTGGGGGGCTATCTCCAACACATTTATTCATAATGGCCTTCCTTGCCAACATCAGCAAGGGGTGAACAACATCTTTGTGTTCCTCAAAAGGAGGTGGTAAAATACCAAGTAAACACATAGAAGGTGAGGCTTGAACTGTTACTTTACAAATGTCTAAAAGGGCCTTGCAAATTAAAAACCAAAAATGTTTTATCTTATTACATTACTACAGACAATGGAAAAAAGTATAAGAGAATCTTTACACTTCATACAATTAGAGGACACCTGTTGGTTAAATTTACTACATCTATATGGTGACACGTAAGCCCGGTGTACTATATTAAACTGCATTTCTCAGAATTTGTTGCAGACAGAAATAATGGCAGGAAGCTTAATAATATTTTCCCATGAGATAGAGTCAATATCAAACCCAATGTTCTTACTCCAAGATTTTTGAAGATCAGTGAACTTATTCTGCCTGTGTTCATATAACATTGAGTAAAATTTAGATATGAACTTTTGGGTGTCTGTGCTATCAAGCAAAAATTTCTCTAAAAAGTGATCATGATTTCTAATGGAAAGCCCACCATTTCTAGATTTCTATGAAAATGAGATGTAACCTTATAAAATGTCATGAATTCACCTTTGTAAAAGATATCATAAATATGATTTATACCAGCTTGTTGCCATGAGAAAAAATATGATCCCATTTTAGGACACAGGCTAGGATTATCTACCAATGAGGAAAGAATAGACAATGGTTGTTTATAATAAAAAAAAAATGTAATTGCTGACAAAACTTGCAAAGTTGAGAATATAAGTGAAAAATTCTTCAATTCGTAAGGAATCGAGATCTTTCATCTAAAAAATTAACTAACTCAGATTTTCCGCATAAATCCATTTCTATTTTAACCCAAGAAGCATCCGGAGGTTTATAAATCCAGCCCATAATTATTCTTGCTTGTATTGCCCATGCATAGAACTTAAAATTAGGCAATGCCCATCCACCCTTATCTATTGGTTGCTGTAAAACTTCCAACTTAACCTTAGGCCTCCTGCCTGCCCATATAAATCTAGATATAAGTTTGTTTATTACTTTAAGGTCATTTGAAGACAGTTGGAGAAAGGACATAGAAAGAAGATATAAAATTCTAGGTAGAGTAATCATTTTAATTAAATTTATTCTTCCTAATAAAGAAACAGGAAGAGTAGACCAGCGTGTCAAGTCATTCTTAACCTGTGCTATCAATGGTTTAATATTTAATGAATATAGTAATGAAAGCTTATGTGGGATACATATGCCCAGGTATGTTAGACCTTGGGGTGCCCAACTAAAAGGGTCTATATAAAAAGGCTTATGTTTACTATGTGATCCAATTGGCATGATTTCTGATTTATGAAAATTAACTTTATAGCCAGAAACAGACCCAAATTGTTCAACACATTTAATAATTTCTGGCAAAGAAATTTCGGGCTCTCTAATAAAAAGAATAACATAATCTGCATAAAGCATTATTTTTTGCTGTTTTCCCCCCAAAGGTACACTTGTAATTTTTTCATTCTGCCGAACATATATTGCTAAGGGCTCTATTGCGATTGCAAACAATAGAGGTGAAAGTGGGCAACCTTGACGTGTTCCACGCTGAAGATCAAATGAGGTAGAAACCACGTCATTAGTTATTATAGAGGCTTTAGGATTAGTGTACAACAAGCTAATCCACTTCGAAAAATTATTTCCAAAGCCGAATTTTTTCATGACCTCAAATAGGTAGCCCCACTCCACCCTATCAAAAGCTTTCTCCGCATCAATTGATACTAAGAGGCCTGAGTCTGAAGTCTTTTCAAGATAGTTCATAATATGAAATAAACGTTCAGTATTATAATAGGATTGACGACCTTTAAGTCCCTCGGGTCGGCGGTCACGCCGGCAATACCACCGCGTTTTTTTCTTACCAGTGTGAAAGAGACTCAAAATACTCCGTCAATGTTGCACATACAATTAAGAGCTATACACCATTTTAATCTGTTGAATATATTCTTTTATTTGTGTACACTCAGAGTAAAAACAAAATGTTGTGCTTTTTGTAAAATAAAGAAAACAAACATGATGCGTGATCTCTCGTTTCCCTCTGAACGAAGTCCAATCTGATAGTTCTCAGAAAATTAACTGTAACTTAGTGAATACTAATGACAAAAAAATGACTTATGTCTAAAAAAACGTTGAAATGACAGGTTTTAAATCGTGTAAGTCAAATCGAAAACAAATATTCTCTGTTTATATAATCTGTATGAAAAGAGAGCCATGTCAGAAGTCAGTGATTCAGCTCATTATCCACTAATGCGGCCACGCCCACGGAGCCAGCGCTATTCAGACGCAAATTCAGTCAATACATGCATTCATCGTCTCAATCGTGTATTTATTGTCTTGAAAAGTGTTTTTCTGTATGTTAAAGCGATCTCTGGCCTCTGTTAGTTCCTGGAGAGTCACATGGTGGTTCTTCTTTAAATTAATTTGTGAACTAAATGTGCACAGAGTGCCCTCCGGCTGCAAGTATGAATTGAAAACACAGTATCCAGCGCTCATAGTGATGACAATGAATATTGAATAAATATTACTCCTCTGCATAGAAAATTGACATAAACATATGAGAATCCATCAATATTTCTCCAAATGTGCATGCTTTTAAGCTAAAAGCCTATATGAAATGCCATAGAGGTAACATAATTGTTCAGACGCTTTGCATCACAGAAATACATTATATTTTAAAGTATAGAATACCATTATTTTAAATTGTAATAATATTTCACAGTATTGCTGTTTTTTCTGTATGTTTGATATACACCATGATGAGCTTGAGACATGATCACAGAGGGTTTTTTCACAGCCTACCTGACTGAAAGGCCTCATTATTTATGCTGCTCATTACAACTCATTATGCGATTCTTTTGTCTTCTCAGGTGTAAATGATCCATTATTCATGATGATTCACACCTCCACGCATACTGTGTTTCTTGACAAAAAGTGTCTTACAAAATTTCAATCTCTCTATTGTTTTATATGAAGGATTAGGCAGCATAATTTTTTACCTCATTTTGAAGCAAAAACTCTAGTCTACAACCTCCAATACCCAGAAGTCTTTTGAGCACAGATTTAATATATATTTTTTGGCATTATTTCAGTGACTTAAGTTTTTTGTTTTTTCAATAACCACGCATAAACGTTATTCCTTCAAAAATACAAACATGTACATACATGTTCCTCACATATTATGGTAGCCTAGTTTGTGCTGAATACAGTGTAATGACACTTGTGTCATTTATATGTTTATGAACAACTGAAAAAAGCACAAATGTCAGGGCATGTCAAAACTTCTCCAGGCCCCAAATCAGCCTCAGACTCCAGAGGGTTAAGCAAGGGGAGTACAAACATACGCCAACATGCCCACCTCGGCCTACTACTCCAGACGAACATGGGCATCAGCTTGTGGCAATGCTCGGGCTTTAAGGGAGCGTACTAAATGACCAGCCCAGTCAAAATACCGCTCGACCAGAGCCACAATGGTGAAGGGCAGATAAAAAACAGAGCTATAAGCGAAGCACTCAGATAACACCTTGTATTAACAAGAGTGTACAATCGGCATGACCCTGAGAATGCCACAAGGCCTACCATAGAGACTCAGTCATGACAGAAACGATATCTGTGCTCAGCCCTAGAGGAATGGGGGCCTTTCATCAAAAAGTCACCCATAATCAACCCAATGCTTGAACGTCCATTCAGTGGGCTTAGGAGATTCTAGCTAGGGCCTGACAGTAACTAGCTTCTGGAATGCGGGGCCACAGCAAAGAGCATACTATTCAATAAGGGCCTAAACCGCCTATTCTGCCTCCACACCAACCTGCATTATGCCCCAATGCAGAAGGGGGCGGGCCTTGGCCGGACGACTCTCTAAGGAGAGGAGGCCAGCACTAGGGATGCCAAAGGGAACCTACACTCACCTAATGAGGGGTCAAAGGCAGAATGCTTAACAGACCGCCATCATATCCCTAGCGCTTAGCCTAGGCCAGCTGTCAGGGCGGCCCAGGTGAGGGCCAGCCCACAAAGCATAGATCTACCTGGCGCTCCTCTGAGCAGCGGCCTCTACAAAACAACTCTCATCTGAGAGGAGGCATAATCACTCAGACTGACACCGCTAAGATGGTTAAAAAATGGCATGAAAGCCTTAGCTATCCTAAATTAATTTTAGGATGAGTGACGCTAACCAGGTAACAATGTCAGGTGGCCCCGTAGGCCGACACTAGACATTAAATCTATCTGAAGTAAAAAGGGCTCGTCTCTTTGATACATAAAACTCTCCAAATCAGGAGGAGTGGAAATATCTTGCTTTATTTTAGATGAGAACATTTCTTAAAACAGTATATTTTATTCCATTTTAACATGTATACAATACTTACATTTAAATTTGTTTAACAAACATTTTAGAATCAAAAGTTAAAACATTTAGTTAAAAGCAATTCAAGTGTAATCAACCGGCCTCTGTTATCCTGTTTCCATAGGGTAGTGGTGCTAGATCTTGTGCGGGAGCTGGGCTTGTGTTCGGCGGGGAAACTGCTAACTTCAGACCGCCACCCTGTGTTTCAGTCATTGCCGAAAGATGATGTGACTGACTCCATAACCTGCCCATAAACAAACACAGCTCTGAGAACATATTTTAACATCTTAAGTAATAATTAGATCTAGTATCTTTAGAAATAAAATAATGTGTTTTATGCAAGGGATCAGCCGTTTCCATCATCTAAAAAGACCGATGCGACACTCATCAGTTAGGTGACTGACATCGCTTACCTGTATGTTGCTTTGCATAAAATAAAATGATTTACAGCTCAGCAATGATTTTATAGATAAAACAAAATGTACACAAACCTGTATTTCGGCGAAGAAATGCACCAATTCGGTGGCACAAAGAACTGCTTTCTACTGAAGAGGATGAAAATGCCCGCGCTCAGTAGGGGGGAGGGGTGGGGGGGAATAACAACACAAAAACTACCCAACACTGAAAAAATAACCCAAAAATGACTCAACAGCCTCATCCCAGCATTTGGGTAAATAAATAAATAATTTTATATCTGTGGTAAGTTGGATAGTTATGGCCAGAGCCGTTGTTATGAGTATGAGGTCTCTGCGGAACAAAAGTAGGCGTTTCTGAATTTGTGGGTGTTTTCAAATTGGTGGGTGTTTATAAATCATGCATTGAAAATGATCCCCTTCACCCTACCCACACTCTGACGTGAGCAAATCAGGTAACGCTCTCAAAAACACCCCTCTGTTTATGGCCTTGCCTACTGATCTGGTAACTCCTATTACTGTCCTGCAGAGACCTGTACTTGGTTGTTATGGCAAGACAGTGGGGGTGGGGTTCCTCTCCGAAGCTGATTTCTTACAGAACATGCACGCAAAGTAGTTATTCACCACACAGGCAAAAACTTCTGAACAATTTGTAGTAATGAGTCTTTTTGGGAGTGCAGCATATTATGCAGCATATAAATGCATATTTAATTTCCATAATAATAATAATAATAATTGTCAATAAGTGGTGGACTGTAACAAAGTAGTTGTAATTTTAATCATTTTCTGTTCATTAGTAATTATTTCATAGTTATTTTTCTTGAACATTAATCAGTAGATAATTAATATTAGTTCAATAGTAGTAATTAACATCTTCCTTAGTAGTTAATGAAGAATTACAAATTAGTTCTTCAGTAATTCCTAATTAGTTATGCAGTAAGTAAGAAACAGTATTCTAAAGTGTTACCGACGACGCTTAAATCAGCAGCTGGTGTCTCAAATCTGCACAGACAACAGATAGGAAAAGAAACAAAGAAAACAAGCAAACACCAGAGAGCAGAAACACATTAAAGAAAAATATGTCAGAGGACGTAACAAATGTAATTCAATGTAATATAATACTTACTCTGTTGTAATGCTATGTCCTGTAATTGTAATTAATCTTGCTGCTCAACTGGCTTATCAGCATATTAGGCAGTGGGGCAGCACTGCCCAATGCACAATAAATGAAACATATCACAGATGTTATAACCTTGTTAGATCACGTAATGATTAAAATTACTTCAGGCTTTCTCCGGGTATTTATTGCTTTATTAAAATTCTGCCAAACAAAATTTATAAGCTGTACACAAACACTGGCATGCCATGTTTTACGTAAACAATGTAAACAAACCCATTCATTGGAAACCCAAGGCTGTTGCCCTGAAAATCTGGCCTACCTCACTAATTTGCATTGTTTTAGGATTAGGAGTAGGGTTCTGGGTTAGTCCTGCCTCACAACATGGTGGCAGCAAATCCTGATTATTTCCTGACAAGATGTGCCACTTATGGGCTGGGGCATATGAGAAATGGGCTAGTTACTGGCTGGCTTATAAAGTGCATGCAAACCTCTGTATTCTCATTTACTGCATGAAACATATACCTGATGTCAATGGTAATGCAATTATATACACAATAGTAATAGCTAACATTATTTTTCCCCCCTGTATCTTTTCTAAACAGGACACTGATAATTCTGCAGTGTATGAAGAATCCCAGATGGGCAACCTGTCAAAGCTGTTTCAACAACCTCTTCTAATGTATACATATACACTTGAAAAAAAAAATCAGTGCATATTACAGCAGATAAATCAGTACAGATTACAGCAGAATTTGGGGGAAAATGTATTTCATCATTCTTTAATTAGATAATAGTTTCTGTTTCTGGATAACGATTGTCCAAAAAATAAATAAATATAAGTGCTATTACACAAAATAAAATGTAATAAACTGAAGTGCTATGACTCTCAAGATGGCAGAGGGCAGTCAGGCAGGTGCTTCTTCCTGCAACTTAGGCCTGGAACACACTAGATGATTTTCAAATCTTAACCGATTTTAAACCTGTGGAAGACCACAGACTGTTTCAGCCGATTTTTAGTATTATAATCATGCAAACACTAGCCCCCGGTTTCACAAACAAGGCTTAAGATAGTACTAGACTAAAATGTATGTTTGAACTGTTTCAACTGAAAGAAACTTGCTCTGAGATCTCTCAAAATATGTCAGTGGCATTTTTTTTTCTCAAGATGCACATCAGTAATATTTTTTTCTAAGACACGTTTATAAAAGTTACTTAAACGCCCTAATTGAACTAAGGCCTAATCCTGGCTTAGGCTAAGCCCTGTCTGTGAAACCGGGCTTAGATGATTCGACTGGACTTCGAGACCACACACCTGTTGATTGCAGGAACAATTTCACAATGACATGAGATGTTAGTGATGGAGTATTTTATTCATCCTATAGAAAACAATTGTAGAATTAGTTTGCTTACTATAAAAGCTAGAAGTGTTTTGAGGCCTCTTGACCTATGTAACTGTAAGAGTCAGACAAGTTTACTTGGCCACTGAGCATATTTTGTTTGTAATTTTCCACCAGACAACAGGTGGCTGTGAAATGAATCAGACCATTATTAAGGGTGTCACGTGAAGGCTTCTTGCCTCCGGGGAGTTGGCCAATGGGAAAAGGGTTGACCATCAATTGGCAGAAGGCCATGAGAGATTAAGGTAAAAGATGTACAGTAGTTGGCAGTCAGCCACCTTACTAAGAAAATTGTCTCTTACATAAGCAACACCTGCAATTATAATAGTGAAATGACTATGGCAGAAAGGTCGGGGAGTACATGGGAAGGAGGTGTGGGAGGAGAGCCCCCGTAGATGAGATCATGGAAAATAACTGTAGGGGTGGATCTCACACTGTAAGAGATAAGAAAAATGTATAAAAACTGTGCCCCGGCTAAGAGAGCCTCAGATGCGGAGCTGGCATCTCACTTTGTTGCTTGACAATAAAGTTAAATACTTCTTAGACCTGGAACTTCGACTCTGAGTTTTTCTTCGAGACCAGAACTGAAGGGACAAAGAGACATCGACATTAGCTGTCTCTCCTGCTTTACAGTTAAAAACTAAATAGAAAAAAAAGAATATGGGTGATCTTCTTTCTCAATATTCCATTTTCGTGGCTGCCAAGTTTCAGCTAAAGAAGCACGCAACCTCTGGTAAGTGAAGCTTGCTCATTGGCTGTTGTGGGTATCAAGTCAGAGGCAGACCGATCAAGAAATTTGAGATTGGGGATGCTCCGTCTCAATCGGGAGCATTTAATTAATCGTAATGACATCACACAATAGAGGAATTTTTGCACAAAAAATTGTTTGCGACAAGCCTCGAATCGGGCCACGCCCCCTGATCGTTCAGGGGTGCAAACCTGGCTTAAAATCAGGCTTAAAGTCTCCAAGTGTGTGGCCAGCCTTAATCATCAAAATTTCAACTTAAGTCAGAATAAATTAAACAGCATTGAATGGCACAATGCTTTATAAACAATATATGGCTGGTGGTCATAGTAACCTACGTCGCTGTGCTACTGATAGTTACGATGGATGTATAGGGTCGTCTGTGAAAGAAGAGACTGATTACATTAATGCCATATCAAAGACAAGTTTAATTTTATTATCTATAATAATATACTTTTTCATGTACATTTCACGTAAATCATCAAAATTGGCATTTAAAACGACAAAAAAGAAAAAAAGAAAAAGAAAAGAATGCTAGACAGTCCATGGTGGTGTGATGGACTTTGTCTGAATATATCTTTTTAACTCTTTCCATTACTCTTGTGAAAAAGTACATCTAAACCTTGGACCGAAAACAACTGGTTTGAGCATTCCTGTGGAACATGGACTTGCTGAGCGTACACTTCACCAAGCAAAGAGCAAGTGCTTCATTAGTGTTGCTGAGCAGTCTGGAATTTTGTACAGCTTCCAAAGACAGACATGAATAACCCAGATGTAACCCTGTATAATTTAAATTTATTATATATATAAAAAAAGAATAAATTAAAGTGTTAAAATAATAAACTAACCAGAAATAATATTAATAGTAAAAGTGTAAGAAATTATAAAATCAAAGTGAAATGTTTGTTAGTGTGATGATTGACATTTTAATGACTGTCCAATTACGTGAGGTTTATGTTGAAGTCCCGCCCCACCACGTTAGTTGCTGTATGCGAGAAGCCATTTACTTTTCTCTACGAGACTAATGACAATAGCCGCAGTGAGTGCACATTTTGCACTGTGTAAACAGTCGTATATATGCAATCAGATATGTGCAACGATGTATGTAAAAAAAAAAAAAAATTTGCAACGATGTATTAGGCTGAGAGATAATGTGATGCTGATGAGTTCTGGTTTATTACAAGTTAGAAGAGATTTGTTGGCTAAGCAATAACGTGTATGAGTTGCAAGTGTTCATATTGTATGATGATGATATTTATTGTTTAATTAGATGGCGTAATGTCGACTGAGTTGTTGAATTACGGTGAAATTGTTACTGTTAAATGTTTAGCAGGCCGACAAATGCTAGCTGTACTGTTGTACTAGAAACAGTGAATTGATATGCTTGTGAACTTATGTTGCCTGTGTGTATACAGGTCAGTTTTTTTTTCATGCTGGAACTCTGATTATTCCAATTTGAGGACGATGTGAGATGGCGAGTCAACCCGCACGAGACGAACGCTGACTGAGGCGAAACGGTTGAATCTAACCCAGGAACCGGGTAGGAAAATTCCGATTACCTGCTAGTTCACACAAACGGAGCCACATTTTCTTTATTTATTTTTCCTTCGAGAGACCGCTCAAAGGAATGTCCTTGTGGAGACGGAAATATTTTTTGTTGTTGTTGTTCCTTATTGTTTTCGTACCACACGGAGTTTTGCAGAACCGTGGAATCGAATCATTTTCCTGGTGAATCTATCGAACTGAACTATTTTGAACCAATTCACTTGAAATTAATCTTTCTGAACTGAGATTACCGAACCGAACCAAATCTTTCTGATTTGAATCTTTGCACTGAAGTCTTTTGAATTGAATGTATTGAACCAAACCTTTTTGAATTTTATTTACCAAATTGAGTGTACTATACAGAGTTATTGAACAGAATCTATTGAATCAAAATTTCCTGAATTGCTCTTGTAACATTTTGAATTTCAAAATGTTTCTTTTCCTGTTTTGAGTTAACTGAGGTTGTCAAAAGTTATAATTGCGAACTTGTTATACGATTGCAGTCCAACTAAACTCTATAGTTATTGGGTGCACCCAGATTAGTCCATGCGTAATCCATGTATTGCAATTTGTTTGAGTTTCGTTGTCATTACGACCTGTCATTCAATTGAAACTGTGAATACTGTTAAATAATTTTCTTCTTTTACTTTCACTTTATTCTCTACAAAGAATCAATTTATTTTCAATACAGATTTATTTCCACACAAAGTTAAGCTGTTTAATTTATGCCTTCCGAGCCGAACCTATTGGCCCATGGATATTAGTATATCATCAGTGCCTGTCAATCGACGCAGGTGTTACATAAAAAGTGGCGAGCCCAGCCAGGATGTGTAATTAATAGCTTATTTATACTTTACATCCAAGGAAAAATCAACGAACAAGACATTCAAATCAGTTTATTAAGTGTGGCAAGTGAATTGACTTTGAAAACATGGAAATAGTACCGAAGGAAAGTGTCAAAGGCCCCATTTACACTGCATGGTTCAAGTGACCCAATTCCGATTTTTTCCTCCTATGTGTCACAGATCGGATATGACTCACGACCGTGTAAGCAGGAAAAAAGCGCATGGATTCTGATTTTCACAGATTGTGATTCATATGTGGTTATAAATCAGATATGAATCGGATACGTGCGTTTGCGCCTGCAGTGTAAGCGGACAGATCGNTAGTACCGAAGGAAAGTGTCAAAGGCCCCATTTACACTGCATGGTTCAAGTGACCCAATTCCGATTTTTTCCTCCTATGTGTCACAGATCGGATATGACTCACGACCGTGTAAGCAGGAAAAAAGCGCATGGATTCTGATTTTCACAGATTGTGATTCATATGTGGTTATAAATCAGTGTAAGCGGACAGATCGGATATTCCCCTGTAAATGCGACATTGAAAAGTGATGGTTTTTTAACATTTCACGGTACAGACATACCTATAACTAAGCTTGGGTATCGAGTATCGAGTATCGATTGGAACCGGGACTAGCTTTGCGATTTTCCCGGAATCGTTCAAAAGTTTAAATTTCGATTCCTAGTTTCGATTCACAGTCCACCGACTGGAAGAAGAAACCGCTGAACACCAACGAAGAAGCGTCCATCGGAAGTGTTGGCATAACCGAGCGAGTCGAACATGGATAGCGTGCGTCGGCGGTCCAAAGTGTGGCTTCACTTTTTTTAAACAGAACGAAATCTCGCCAAAATGCAACATTTGCGGCAAGATTGTTTCGTGCATAGGAGGGTGCACGTCGAACTTGATAAAGCACCTCCGAGTTCATGACTTCGGTAAAGTTGGTTTTATATTCGCACATTCGGGCATCCGTATTCAATAGCTTTGTTAATCACACTACATTGGACATTCAGTGGACATTCACAAGTAAATATGCCATTAAAACAATACTTGCCTATTTTGATCGACTGTGAAAAATGTTGTAAGTTGACAATCGTTGGTTGTCAATATCATGTCGCTGCTTAAAATCCGCAAACATTAATTTATTGCACATTTATTGGAAAGTCTGAATTTATCAGAAGTCCGAATGTGCGAATATAAAACCAACTTTACCGAAGTGAGTTCATGGAGTAGAAATAAATGTGTGCACAGCAGGAGATACTATCTGTCCAGAACGCTCACGCATCCTGCCTGAGAAGGCAGATATGATCATTTTCCTAAACAAGAACTGTTTCTGATTTTATACTGTACCTGCTGCTAATCTGGATTGGGTTTTACAAGTTGTTTCTTATTGTTTATTTGCTATTCTGCACCAGGTTAGCCCATCAGTGGGAGCACGGTAACATGTTCAAGTACCTGCAGCATCATACACTCATGTGTAAATGTGTTTTCATGGTTTTCAAAAATAAAGCTCTCTTGAGGAAAGTGTACCCCTGTGAAAATATATTCATTATTTATAATTTTTATATTCAAGTTCATAGATTTGATATTTAAATTGTAGTTGAAAACAGCCCTGTGAGAAATTCATAGTAAAGTTCATAAAAAGTAAAAATTTCATAGAATTAAAATTGATGGAGAAGGTCAGACTATTTCCTTCAGAAAGACCGTTGGTTAGCTAGCTCATTTAAAATATCCTAAACTTTTTTTGACCCTGCCTCTTAAAAGAATCGGAATCGAGAATCGTTAGGAACCGGAATCGAAACAAGGAATCGAAATCGGAATCGTTCAAATTCAAACGATACCCAACCCTACCTATAACAAACGAAACATCTCTAGTTGACTGGCAGATTATTAATTTCATTTTTTTGTGTTAAATAAAAGGCGATCTGACATTGAAATGTGTTGCTCTTGAAATCACACTGATGGCTCGTTGCCGCTGTTGTCAGTGACGAATGCTCGTGCACAGACGCACGCATCAGTCCCGTTGTGGAGACTCTACCTATTCGTTCCATTGAAACCACAAAATAAAAAGCACACAAACTTGTACCTGCCCTTGATATACAATCACTGATGAACGCATTGGTTTTAATGACTACAAAAACCTAGTATAGGACGGCGGAATCGAACCCAGAAGCTGTGACGTTTAACAAATATCTACCCATACCAGAGTATTATTCAACTCGCACGCTTCCAGTGGAGCTGCGTACGTATACTGTCGTGAAGAATTTGTATTATTTTTATGTAGGGATGTAACCATTGCATTAAAAGGGTTTCTATATGAATTAATGTCAATAAATTAAGCTCAATGTACCACTGAAATTGATTTGTGACGTCATATACGCTATTTTTGGTAAGTTTCACCAAGTGCAGTGTAAAAAGGAGACATCGGATACAGGTCACTTTTAAAAGAAATGTAAGCACGTTGTCCAAAAAAATCGGATATGGTCCAAAGATCAGATCTGTGCATTAAGACTTGCAGTGTAAATGCGGCCAAAATCTTAAATGCTCTTCTAGTCAGTGGACCAATTAACACTCTTGAGGATGAAGAGGTCCTTGATCTTCTAAAGCAGCATGGTTCCATCGCAAGAGTCCTTCCCATTAAGGATCCTGAGTCCAAGTATCATGACCACACCATTGTAGAGTACAACTTTGGATCAGCTATGGAATCAATAAGTCCCTTGTTACCCTTTAGCTACACAGATAAAGACGACCCAAGCTTAACTTACCAGATAAGAGCCTTGAGCAGTGTCTACTCTTCAGAGGAGAGTTTTGGTGCCACAACCTCTTACTTATCCACCCTGAAAGCCATTGCTTAGCAAAGTGGAAAATCCTTCAACGCTTTGCTACGAGAAGAACTCTCTCAGATCTCGAGCTCCTTAATTCCAGATGAGGTGGATGAAAAGGAGTCTGAGCTTGATGAGCTCTATTCCATTAAAGAGCAGAATGCTTCCAAAATGAATGTCCAGAGTCCCAGTCCCATTCTCAATCCGCCAACACATACTCAAGATGACTTGCCAAGGTTTGAAAAACTTTTGTCAGATACCATGAGTCATGTTCAACTCAATCCTGCTGAGGTGCATAAAGTCATTGTGGAGCATATAGTTAAGAGTGAAGTTGCTGCAGCAATTCCATCCACTGCTGTAGTTAAGCTCCGCCCTTTCTCAGGGAGCATTCCCCAGCCCAGTAATGAATCCGATTACGACACTTGGCGCTGTAATGTTGATTTACTCTTCGATGACCCTTCTGTGTCTGACTTACAAAGAGTGAGGAGAATTATGGAGAGTCTCTTACCTCCTGCTACTGATATTGTCAAGCCTTTAGGGCCTCGTGCTTCTCCCAGAGCTTACCTTAATGTGCTTGATGCAGCTTATGGTGCAATTGATGATGGTGATGAGTTGTTCTCAAAATTCATGAACACATTTCAGAATGATGGAGAGAAAGCATCTAGCTATCTCCAAAGGCTTCAAGTTACTCTGAGCAAGGCAGTCAGGCGAGGTGGAGTTAAATCGTCTGAGGCCCACCATCATCTTCTGCGGCAGTTTTGCAGAGGCTGCTGGGATGACACCCTTATTTCTGAGCTTCGTCTCAAAACTCGTAGAGACGACCCTATCGAGTTCCAAGACTTACTGCGTTCCCTTAGAACCAGAGAAGACAAGAGTGCACAGAAATGGTTGCGCATGAGAAGCCACATTGGTGCTTCTAAGCAGAAACCACAGCCATCACCTAGATCTGCTCATGCTTACAGCCAAGATACTTCCATTTCAAGCAAATCCCCTCATGAGTCAAAGTTGTTGTCTGAGACTGCTGAATTGAAGAAGCAAATTGCTGAGCTAAAGGAACAGTTAACTTCACTGACCCTCCCAAAGTCCAGAAAGACTGTCAAACCTAAGCATAAGACATCACCCTCTCTTACCACTCCTGAGTTTATTGCTAAACAACCGGTTAAGTCAACCGGTGATCCTGTCAAGAAATCCAGACCACGCCCTGGTTATTGCTTCAGATGTGGTGAAGATGGCCACATATCTGTAACCTGTGAAAATTCTCCGAACCCCAGGCTAGTTGAAAAGAAAAGAAATGAATTGCGGTTGAAGCAACAAGAGTGGGATAGAGAGAACAGTCATGTTGGTGCAGCTTCTTTAAACGCCTAACAGTTCCAGTTGCGGTACAAACTGGAACTAGTGAACCTAAAGGTCGTCCCCCCAGAATAAACCCAGGTCCACACCACAAATCTTCTTCGCACTACAAATTTCGTATTCAGCGTCTGATCGGATCCAAGTGTACAGCGCAAGTCAAAATCTCAGGGACTGTATGTCATTGCTTACTCGACACAGGGTCGCAGGTGACCACAGTTCCTTGGTCCTTTTACCATGCGTGCTTGATTAATCATCCCATCAAGCCCCTGAATCTTCTGCTTGAGGTCAGTGGAGCAAATGGTCAGCCAGTTCCATACAAAGGGTATGTCGAAATTCCAATAACTTTTCCAGAAGACATGGTTGGATCTGAGTTTGAGATTTCCACACTGGCACTAGTCGTTCCTGACTTCAACCCAGAAAAACAATCTCAAGTCTTAATCGGGATGAATACACTTGATTCTTTGTATGCTGAATGTTCTAATTTGAATATCCTTGAACACCATTCTCCACGATACGGGTACAGTACTGTGCTTAAAACTCTGGAATTACGGCATAAACAGAATGCCAATGGATGCCTTGGACTGGTGAGGCTACAAGGCAAGGAGTCCGTAGTGATTCCAGCACAGCAGACAGTTGCGCTCTGTGGAAAAGCAAATGTAAATGGCTTATCCACTAAAGAATGTGTTCTTCTGGAGCCCCCATCAAACTCCTTCCTTCCTCGAGGTGTTCTTTTCTCAAGGGGTGTAGTTCAGGTGCCATCATTTCCAACGCAAAAGTTGACTGTCCAGCTGCGGAATGAGTCATATCGGGACGTAGTACTGCAGCCAAATGCTGTTGTTGCTGAAGTGCATGCCATCGAGAGTATCATCCCTCAAGAATGTGAGATGGGATCTGTACCTGCTGGTCAGAGCTGCTCCGAAGGAGTGATTACTTTTGACTTTGGGAAATCCCCATTGCCCAAAGAGTGGAGGGATAGGATCAGTAAGAAGCTCAGTGATTTGTCTGATGTGTTTGCGCAACATGACCTCGATTTTGGTCGAACATCCAAAGTCAAGCATCACATCAAGCTTTCTGACAAAACTCCATTTAAACAAATAGCCCGTCCTATCCACCCTCATGATCTGGCTGCTGTCAGACGGCACGTGCAAGAGTTAAAAGAGTCAGGAGTGATCCGGGAATCTGAGTCTCCGTTTGCATCCCCAATCTTAGTAGTACGAAAGAAGAATGGCGACGTGAGACTATGTGTGGATTACAGAAAGCTAAATTCACAGACTGTGAAAGATTCCTATGCTTTGCCTAACCTTGAAGAGTATTTTTCTGCCTTAACAGGTTCTCGATGGTTCTCAGTTCTGGACTTGAAGTCTGGTTATTACCAGATAGAAATGGAGGAGTCTGACAAATACAAAACCGCTTTCTCTTGTCCTTTAGGACTTTGGGAATTTAATCGGATGCCTCAAGGAATTACCAATGCACCAAGTACATTTCAACGCTTAATGGAAAAGTGCATGGAGGATCTACATCTCTCCGAGGTCTTGGTGTTCCTTGATGATGTAATAGTGTATTCCCAGACCCCTGAGGAGCATGAAGAACGGCTTCTAAAAGTGCTGAGAAGACTAAGAGAGTATGGGTTGAAATTATCCCCAGAAAAATGCAAATTCTTCCAAACTTCAGTCCGGTACTTAGGCCATATAATATCGGAGACAGGAGTCTGGACAGATCCTGAAAAGATCAGTGCTCTTAAGACCTGGCCAAAACCAAATAACCTAAAAGAGCTAAGATCATTCTTGGGATTTTCGGGATACTATCGACGGTTCATCCGCGATTATTCCAAGATAGTAAAACCCTTAAATGACTTAACTGCTGGTTATGCCCCACTGAATTGTAAGACCATAAACAGTGAGTTGAAAGGAAGTTATTTTAACCCGAAAGAATCATTTGGGAGCAGATGGATAACAGCTTGTGACGAAGCATTCGACACCATTGTCTCCAAACTTACCAGTGCTCCTGTGCTGGGTTTTGCAGACCCGACCTTGCCTTACATCCTCCACACAGATGCAAGCTCCACAGGTCAATTCACCGCCAAGCATCTGGGTGAAGACAAAGGTGTTGTCATGGACTGTGCTGCTGTACAAGCTGTGTGGGACAAGCATCTGATTCAGCAAGGATGTGGAACTCCTGTTGCTCTTGTGGAGTCCTTGGCAATGGAACAATAGGTTATTCCTGGTTATTTTGCTCAAGACCTGACTGAAGATGAATCTGCAGTGCCCAGTTTAACTGGTATAGACCTGCAACGTGAACAAAGAGAAGATGTTGTACTCAACCAAGTTATCAGGCCAGATGCCATGCAGGACAGTGAGGTATGAATGTCCAGACTTTCCCTTGTTGTTGAGGGAGTGGAACCGCTTAGAATTGAGGAATGGAGTTCTGTACAGACGACGACAGTTGGACGATCAAACAACTTACCAATTGGTGTTACCTGTTAAGTTCCGTGAAATGGTGCTAGAGAGCCTGCACGATCAGATGGGCCACATGGGAGTAGATCGCACCCTCGACCTTGTCCGTTCTCGCTTTTATTGGCCAAAGATGAGTACTGATGTTGAGAGGAAGATTAAGACCTGCGAACGTTGCATTAAGCGGAAAGCTTTACCAGAAAAATCTGCCCCCTTGGTCAACATCCAGGTTACACGGCCCCTTGAGTTGCTTTGTATAGACTTTCTTTCCATTGAGCCAGACCGAAGTAATGTCCAGAATGTACTTGTCATGACGGATCATTACACCAAGTATGCAGTTGCCATACCCACCAACAACCAGAAAGCCAGGACTGTGGCTAAGTGCCTCTGGGATGGATTCATTGTCCACTATGGTTTCCCAGAGAGGATACTAAGCGATCAAGGAGCTGATTTTGAGTCTAAACTTATCAAAGAGCTTTGCGAGATGGCAAAAATTCACAAAGTACGGACAACTCCCTATCATCCTCGCGGTAATCCCGTAGAACGCTTCAATAGGACTTTTCTAAACATGTTGGGTACCTTGAAGGAACAGGATAAGTCACATTGGCATGACTTCGTGAAACCGTTAGTGCATGCCTACAATTGCACAAAAAATGAGACCACTGGATTCACGCCTTATGAGCTCATGTTTGGGAGGCAACCCAGACTGCCGGTGGATTTAGCCTTTGGGCTACCCGTAGAAAAACCTGTCCATGAGTCTCATTCTAAATATGTCCAAAGTCTCAAAGCCCGACTTGAGGAGAGTTACCGAATTGCTACTCAAAACGCTTCAAAGTCTGCAATGAAGAACAAGGACAGATTCGACAAACGAGTGAAAGAGTCAACTCTTGATGTGGGAGATAAAGTCCTTGTGAGGAATGTCAGAATCAGGGGAAAACATAAACTCGCAGACAAATGGCAGCCTACTATCCATGTAGTAGCAGAACGGGTAGGAGATCTGGCAGTTTATAAGGTTCATCCACATGATAAAGATGTTCCAGTGTGAGTATTGCACAGGGATCTATTATTACCTTGTGGTTTCCTTGCTTCTCCGGAGGAAAGCGTTCCAGATGCAGAAAACATCTCCAAGCCTATGACACGAAGCCAAAGAAAGAGAGGACTGATAAATGAGGAACAATTGGATTCAGAGGATGAAATGTGCATATTCAGTAGAATTCCTGCTGGAAAAACAAAGATTACTTATGCATATGACATCACAAAGTCAAAAATGGCTGATGGAAAAGGAAAAGACTTGCCTCAGAGATCCTCTTTACCTCAGGAACCAGACTTACCTCGTGAAACAGAAATACCTAGACTGTAAACAGTCCAGCTAACATTCTTCCGCTGGATGAAAGTTTAGGAGAGGAAACAGAAATGCATGAACTCACAGATCCTGGAGTACAAGAACTTATGCCAACAGGAAACGAAATTGAAGGAGAATACTTACCATCATCCGATCCAGCTGGTGATAAGGAGGAAATGGATATGTCCATGGATGCACAGGATCTGGAAGAAGAAACAGAAAAAGTTAATGCATATGCAAGCTCAAGTGCAGATCATAACCTAAGACGATCAAACAGGGTACCAAAACCTCCAAAAATATTCCATTACCCAGAGTTGGGTAATCCCCTTACCTCAGTAGTCCAAAACTTGTTCCAGTCCTTGAGTGAGGCAGTGGTTTATTCCATGATTCTTGCTGACTTACCAAAAGCTGACTTAATACTGCCAAAGAGTAACTGAAGGATCAATTTAAGGACAAAACACAAAGAGACTTGCTTATCTTTAAGAGGGGAGGATGTAACCCTGTATAATTTAAATGTATTATAAAAAAAAAGAATAAATTAAAGTGTTAAAATAATAAACTAACCAGAAATAATAGTAATAGTAAAAGTGTAAGAAATTATAAAATCAAAGTGAAATGTTTGTTAGTGTGATGATTGACATTTTAATGACTGTCCAATTACGTGAGGTTTATGTTGAAGTCCCGCCCCACCACGTTAGTTGCTGTATGCGAGAAGCCATTTTCTTTTCTCTACGAGACTAATGATAATAGCGGCAGCATAACTTTGAGCAAGAAAAAAACAAAAAGGAGTCAAAGAAGATAAAATACTTCTATGCATTTATTTCTTTGAATTTTGGTGAGTACACATTTTGCACTGTGTAAACAGTCATATATATGCAATCAGATATGTGCAACGATGTATTAGGGTGAGAGATAATGTGATACTGATGAGTTCTGGTTTATTACAAGTTAGAAGAGATTTGTTGGCTAAGCAATAACGTGTATGAGTTGCAAGTGTTCATATTGTATGATGATGATATTTATTGTTTAATTAGATGGCGTAATGTCGACTGAGTTGTTGAATTACGGTGAAATTGTTACTGTTAAATGTTAAGCAGGCCGACAAATGCTAGCTGTACCGTTGTACTAGAAACAGTGAATTGATATGCTTGTGAACTTAATGTTGCCTGTGTGTATATATACAGGTCAGGTTTTTTTCATTGCTGGAACTCTGATCATTCCAATTTGAGGACGATGTGAGATGGCGAGTCAACCCGCACGAGACGAACGCTGACTGAGGCGAAACAGTTGAATCTAACCCAGGAACCGGGTAGGAAAATTCCGATTACCTGCTAGTTCACACAAACGGAGCCACATTTTCTTTATTTATTTTTCCTTCGAGAGACCGCTCAAAGGAATGTCCTTGTGAAGACGGAAATATTTTTTGTTGTTGTTGTTCTTTATTGTTTTCGTACCACACGGAGTTTTGCAGAACCGTGGAATCGAATCATTTTCCTGGTGAATCTATCGAACTGAACTATTTTGAACCGATTCACTTGAAATGAATCTTTCTGAACTGAGATTACCGAACCAAATCTTTCTGATTTGAATCTTTGCACTGAAGTCTTTTGAATTGAATGTATTGAACCAAACCTTTTTGAATTTTATTTACCAAATTGAGTGTACTATACAGTGTTATTGAACAGAATCTATTGAGTCAAAATTTCCTGAATTGCTCTTGTAACATTTTGAATTTCAAAATTAGAGTTAACTGAGGTTGTCAAAAGTTATAATTGCGAACTTGTTATATGATTGCAGTCTAACTAAACTCTATAGTTATTGGGTGCACCCAGATTAGTCCATGCGTAATCCATGTATTGCAATTTGTTTGAGTTTCTTTGTCATTACGACCTGTCATTCAATTGAAACTGTGAATACTGTTAAATAATTTTCTTTTACTTTCACTTTATTCTCTACAAAGAATCAATTTATTTTCAATACAGATTTATTTCCTCACAAAATTAAGCTGTTTAATTTATGCCTTCCGAGCCGAACCTATTGGCCCATGGATATTAGTATATCATCAGTGCCTGTCAATCGACGCAGGTGTTACACAGACACCTTGCTATTAGAAAATACCTTCTCGTTTGGCTCTCATAGAAGGCGGTCGCATTTTTTCTCCCTCTCCTCCCCCTTACCTTCCCTGCTTTGCTCTTGTCTCGTCTATTGTCTTACTCTGAGAGACTCTCTCTGCACTGCTCTCCAAACATCTAAAAATCATGGATTTGATCAACTGGTCTCTCAACGCAATTGATACCATCTTCTCGACGAGAAGCTTGGGTTCGGGGGAACCTGACTGCCCTGCCGGAACGTTCGCAGCTGGCTACACGATGGACACGTGGGAGAGGTGGCGGGTCGTGTGTCTGGCGGCCCTTTCCGTGGAGGACATTGAAGATATCTACCTATTTGGAACCATGATAACAGGTCTTCTGCTGATTGGATTAGGCTTTGCCCTGGTTTATCGAGATAATCGGAAAACGGTAACAGCTGTTCAAAACCTCACTAGGCTGCCCGTCATGATTGAAAAAGCAGTGGGCAGAGCGGTCAGCACTGGGACTGGGACTATTAACCGCAATATGGATAACATCATGGAGAAGCTCACGGCTTTGCAAAGGCAATTGGACCGATTCGGAGACCAGAATGGACTAAGAGAGTAGCTGTGCAATTGGAATGCGGCTATTCGCCCCAAGACAAAACAACCCCAATCTTATCTGCTTTCGGCTCCCATCAACCAGCACTGGCCTCAGCCAAGGCCGCTGTTGGAACAACAACTCCCCCGGAAGAGCACTGAAGTGAGACGCTCTTGTGTTCCTTCCCCCAATCCCACAGACAACCTGTTGATTGTTGACTATGTCTGGGACCTGATCAAGGTTGTCTCCATGGCAACTTGCTGTGTATCGCTCTAACAATCCTGCGGACTGAGGCACCTAGATTTGATGCCAGGAGTAGCGACTCTACAGGCCTACACAGACAAGAACTTTTACATACACGCACACATACAGACATACATATTGATATGCTTTCACCAACCTAACCCCTAATCCCTCGCCTTCCGCTTTGTACCGCCAGTCTGGCAAACGGGTCTGTTGATCTGCGCTTTTTAGCTGCGGGACCGGATGGCTGTTTGCCTGTGCTGGATTATCTCCATTCCCCCACTCCCCCTAGTTGCAAGTCGTGTATTATGTTGTATTGATTATGTGCTTATGTTGCTGAGGTGTTTTTTTCCTGTTCCCACACTGTACTCCCCATAGGAGCATAGTCTGGGGTGGTATTTTTTCTCCTCCCCTTCCTCTTGTTATGCTTTATTTCTTCCAAATTCCATGTCTTCCTGTCCTGTCTACCCCCTTGTCATATTGTATGTATGTATGGACAGGTTGATGGTTCATTTCACTGCTGGTTATATACTATATAATTGTGCATGTGACAAATAAAATTTTTAACTTGAACTACATTGACTGTGTTTCCCTTTTACAAGTATCAAAGAGGGTGACTTCAGAGGTTGGATTCAAGCACAGCCTAAATCCTGCGATTGTGAAATAGCATCAGCTTAAACTGTTTAAAACTGTAAATCATGCAAGGATTCTGTGGAACAATGATGCCAAGCCAAAAGGATTGTTGGATGGCCATTTAAATATTTGCTGTGTTATGGCAAAGTGTGATGAAATTAAATCTTGTGACAAATTCAAATCAGGATTTTCTGTGTTTATCTGAACAACTTGTAAAAATTTGCAAAGATTTCAAACAAACTTCTTTCACGTTGTCATTATGGGGTATTGTTTGTAGAATTTTGAGGAAAACAATGAATTTAATCCCTTTTGGAATAAGGCTGGAACATAACAAAATGTGGAAAAAGTGAAGCGCTGTGAATATTTTCCGGATGCACTGTAGATCCTCTGAAACACAAATTGACTTCATTTTTTAGCAATAAACCTGATCACATAGTGATTACATATGATTACAGTGCTGTCTGATTATAATTTAACACTTATAGTAAGAAAATTGACAAGGAAAATATGCCAAACACAAGCATACTTTTAATATATTTCTAAACAGTATACTAGAAGTACTTTGGTAATAAATAAATGCTTAGTTACAGTTTTTTTTTTAAAAATATGTTAAACACAAGCATACTTTTAGTGAACAGTGTATTTACAGAAAACATACTTATGTTATTCTTACTTTAAGTATATTTTATGTGTACTTTAAGAACATAGCAAAATGATTCAGATTTTAGTGGGTTTAAATGTACTTTATAACCATGTGTAGGCCTACGGCAATATATTTTGAATATTTATGTATTTAGTTTATATTTAGTTTAGTGAATAATTTTTATATTTTCAAAAGAAAGATATTTTGAAAAACATTTTTAACATTTACAATGTACCAACTTATAATGTATTATAAACATTTGTCAACTATTATTAAGCATTGCCATNTTCCGGTTCCTAACGATTCTCGATTCCGATTCTTTTAAGAGGCAGGGTCAAAAAAAGTTTAGGATATTTTAAATGAGGTAGCTAACCAACGGTCTTTCTGAAGGAAATAGTCTGACCTTCTCCATCAATTTTGATTCTATGAAATTTTTACTTTTTATGAACTTTACTATGAATTTCTCACAGGGCTGTTTTCAACTACAATTTAAATATCAAATCTATGAACTTGAATATAAATATTATAAATTATGAATATATTTTCACAGGGGTACACTTTCCTCAAGAGAGCTTTATTTTTGAAAACCATGAAAACACATTTACACATGAGTGTATGATGCTGCAGGTACTTGAACATGTTACCGTGCTCCCACTGATGGGCTAACCTGGTGCAGAATAGCAAATAACAATAAGAAACAACTTGTAAAACCCAGTCCAGATTAGCAGCAGGTACAGTATAAAATCAGAAACAGTTCTTGTTTAGGAAAATGATCATATCTGCCTTCTCAGGCAGGATGCGTGAGCGTTCTGGACAGATAGTATCTCCTGCTGTGCACACATTTATTTCTACTCCATGAACTCACTTCGGTAAAGTTGGTTTTATATTCGCACATTCGGACTTCTGATAAATTCAGACTTTCCAATAAATGTGCAATAAATTAATGTTTGCGAATTTTAAGCAGCGACATGATATTGACAACCAACGATTGTCAACTTACAACATTTTTCACAGTCGATCAAAATAGGCAAGTATTGTTTTAATGGCATATTTACTTGTGAATGTCCACTGAATGTCCAATGTAGTGTGATTAACAAAGCTATTGAATACGGATGCCCGAATGTGCGAATATAAAACCAACTTTACCGAAGTCATGAACTCGGAGGTGCTTTATCATGTTCGACGTGCACCCTCCTATGCACGAAACAATCTTGCCGCAAATGTTGCATTTTGGCGAGATTTCGTTCTGTTTAAAAAAAGTGAAGCCACACTTTGGACCGCCGACGCACGCTATCCATGTTCGACTCGCTCGGTTATGCCAACACTTCCGATGGACGCTTCTTCGTTGGTGTTCAGCGGTTTCTTCTTCCAGTCGGCGGACTGTGAATCGAAACTAGGAATCGAAAATTAAACTTTTGAACGATTCCGGGAAAATCGCAAAGCTAGTCCCGGTTCCAATCGATACTCGATACTCGATACCCAAGCCTAGGGAGAAACCAGGCTTAGTCGGGGGGCCAGTTCTCCTCTGGCGAACAGTGCTTTGTTACGATTCAGGTTGCTATCATAAGTCTGATAGGATCGCAACATTCAAAGTATTTATTCCAGTTCCATCCGGTTGAGGATCGTATTCATCATGCCGGTATGGACGGTTTGTTGAGGAACTGTGCTACTGGCTGTCGTATCGATGAGGCCTTCACAATGGATGATCTAGCTGACTCGATCTCTGCTGATACTTCAGGGCTACGTTGTGGTCCACTTGAGGATCGTATTCATCACGCCGGTATGGACGGTCTGTTGAGGAACTGTGGCACTGGCTGTTGTGTCGATGAGGCCTTCACAATGGATGACTCGATTAGTTGACTCGATCTCTGCTGATACTTCAGGGCTGCGTTGTGGTCGTGTCAGGGCACCGGTCCTCGGTCTCATCTGGGTACGGCCCCGATCCGGTTGACTACGGTAAACCTCGGGATAAACAGAAAGACTACTATTAGCGTAGATGCCATTCTTCTTCTGATGTAACGAGTACATCTAGTGTTATAGGAAGTGTTCCGGCTGACCTAATTTATGCAGCCTTATAATCCTTTAACGGATTGGAAAATATAAATTGATAATGTGTTATGTGTATGCCAGGTTAAAGAGATTCGTTTTTAGTCTAGATTTAAACTGACAGAGTGTGTCTGCTTCCCGAACAATGCTAGGAAGATTGTTCCAGAGTTTAGGTGCCAAATAGGAGAAGGATCTACCACCTGTGGTTGATTTTGATATTCTAGGTATTATCAGCTGGCCTGAATTCTGAGATCGCAATAAACGTGAAGGATTATAATGCTTTAAGAGCTCGCTTAGGTACTGGGGAGCTAACCCAAGATTTTAAAATCTATACCGATGTTTAACAGGAAGCCAATGGAGTGACAACAGATTTGGGCTAATATGGTCATACTTCCTAGTTCTAGTAAGAACTCTAGCTGCTGCATTTTGTACGAGCTGTAGTTTATTTATCAAGCGGGAGGAACAACCACCCAGTAGAGCATTACAGTAATCTAGCCTCGAGGTCATGAAAGCATGAACTAAATGTTCTGCATTCTTCATTGAGAGCATATGTCGTAGTTTAGATATATTTTTAAGATGGAAGAATGCGGTTATACAGATGCTAGTAACATGGCCTTCAAATGAAAGATTGGTATCAAAGAGCACACCCAGGTTCTTAGCTGACGACGAAGACTTAACAGAGCAGCCATCAAGTGTTGGTGTTATGAATGGAGACTCAGGCAGGGGATCCAAATGCAGCGTTTTATTAAGGTAAGCGTGGTCGTACAGGCTGGGTCGAACGGGGGCAAACAGGAACAGCAGAGGGCAGACAGAATCGTAATCCAGGTACAGGCAGAGGTCAGGGCTGGCAGATGTCATTCACAGGTCGGTATACAAAGCAAGGATCAGGACAGGCAGCGACGGGTCAATAAACAGGAAACAGGCAGGATCAGTAACAAGAAACAGGTAGACCGGGAATACAGGTAAACGCTCGGAAATGACAACAACAGTTAATCAAGACTTCGCCGTGAGGTGGTGTGTGTGTGAGTCCATTATAGTCCTGTTAATGTGCTGCAGCTGGGTGTGGTGATTAGTGATGTGTGCAAGGCTGTATGTGGCAACAGGTGATTGGTGTGAAGTGAACATGTAACTGACGGAGGATTGTGGGAAATGTAGTCCGAAACTGACAGGAACAGACGGTGAACATGACATAATGCCCCCCTCCCGGAAGGCGTGTCCTCGCGACGTAAACGGAACAGCTAGGGAGTGGGGGTGGGTGCATTGGAGACTGGTATGCGGACAGGAGCAGGGTCCCCAATGCAGGTTCCAGAAACTCAGGCCACCATGGCGGGTCAGGTAGCCTGGGTAGCCACGGAGGGTCAGGTGCCTCGGGCAGCCACGGCGGGTCAGGTGCCACAGGTGGCCATGGCGGGTCTGGTGCTATGGGCAGCCGCGGCAGGTCAAGAGTCTCTGGTGACCACGGCGGGTCAGATGGCTCAGGCAGCCACAGCAGGTCAGGTGGTTTAGGCAACCACGGCAAGTCAGATGGTTCGGGCAACCACGGCAGGTCAGGTGGTTCGAGCAACCACGGCAGGTCAGGTGGTTCGGGCAACCACGGCAGGTCAAGTGGCTTGGGCAGCCACGGCAGGTCAGGTGGCTTGGGCCATTACGGCTGGTCAGGAGCCACAGGCAGTTCGGAGGCCGCTGATGACCGCGGCCTTGCAGGGTTCCCACCCACAAGCTCCCCACCCTTAGGTATACTGCCCCCCCCAAAAAAGTTCTTAGGGAATTCAACGGGAGCCGTGGCAGGGAGCTCAGGCGGCGCCGGCAGTGCGAGGAGCTCGGGCGGCGCCGGCAGTGCGAGGAGCTCGGGAGGCGCCGGCAGTGCGAGGAGCTCGGGAGGCGCCGGCAGTGCGAGGGGCTCGGGTGGCGCCGGCAGGGCGAGGAGCTCGGCTGGACTAGGAGGGACCTCTGGAGTGGTCTCCAGCTCCACAGCGGCCTCTTGAAGGACGTCTGCATCTTGAGGAGAGGAGGATGCCTTCTTCCTCCTCCTCCTCCTCCTCTTCCGAGGATGAGGCGAGGGTTCTCCGGCTGAAGCGGGTTCTGGAGTGGACTCACTGGCTGAAGCGCCCCCCTACATCCCTCAGCACTGCAGGGGCGGCCATCTTGCCCGTGGGCACTGGCAAAGCAGCCATTTTGTCCATCGCGTCCAGGGCGCTTGGGTGCGTTGAAACAGACGAACTTGAGTGTGTTGAAACAGACGAGCTTGAGTGCGTTGAAACAGACGAGCTTGAGTGCGTTGAAACAGACGAGCTTGAGTGCGTTGAAACAGACGAGCTTGTGTGCGTTGAAACAGCTTGAGTGCGAAGCGGCCACTGGGCTTGAGAGCGTAGCGACCGGCTGGCTTGAGAGTGAAGCGGCCACCGGGCTTGAGAGCGTAGCGACCGGCTGGCGGATGCGTGGGAATACCAGCCGCTCGTGCTGAAATCAGCGGTGGATCGGCCACACTGGAACACAATCCTTTCCGCTTCAAGTGACAGCAGTGACAGGTCGCGGGGCAGGCGGGTATAGCCGTGGCAGGTCAAGTGACAGCGGTGACAGGTCGCGGGGCAGGCGGGTATAGCCGTGGCAGGTCGAGTGACTGGCGCGTATATCTGTGGCAGCGGTGACAGGTCTCAGTGGCAGCTGGCCCTGCCACACAAAGATTTACCCCTACTGCGGTTTTCCTAATTGTCAAAAACTAATGGGTAACTAGTATGGATTAGCTGCGGTCCTTAATCAAGGACTTAAACAAACCAACGTAACCGGAAATATAATTTCGTAACATTCATATTACACATTCTCACTTGTGAAATGTAATTCCTTGCTGTCTGGTTTTTAGATTTCTTTTGTTTGAACATCCATATGCAGCACAAAAGTCCGGTATCGTCCATGATTTCAAAGTACAGGCGGAGATAGCAGCGTTACCTAGCTACTTCCTATGACAAGACCCCTGTTCCAAGATGGCGGCGGTTTTGACGCATGCTTAGAACCCCAAGGCGACATCTAGTGTATATATCTATGTGTCTCAAGTCGGACAACATTTCTTACCGGCATGCACTGCTTCAAGTCAGCCGCCGATCGGTCTTTGCGGCGCTGCATCAAGTCGAACAAGCCTAATTACAAGGGGAGCACATGGCAAGATCACATGAGGAGCAGGGAATCACTTGAGTGAGCACATGGCAAACATAACAAACAAAGCAATAAAAAAAAACATGAACTTAAAAAATAAACAATGAAACATGAACATGAAACAAAACACCAAAACAAGACATTACAGCAGTCTTCTCTTGTTTTAAATTTCTCTCCAATCTGTGTTGCTAGAAGTCTGATCCTCTGATCCTCTGATCCTCTGCGTTGAATATTTGGGTTTATTTGGATCCTTTTCATCAAAGTTCACTTCTGTATGTGGAATTCACCTAGATTTGATAGATTTCTCATCTCAAAATAGCAAACAAAGAAGAAAATCTAAGAGATCATGCAGTGGGCTTCTCTCTATATATGTATATATGTATACAGGTGTTGTACAATGAAACTGAAACACTGGCCAATAAAGTGTTGGATGTTTCACGAAAATAAAATATTCATAAAATATTGTTACATAAAATATAATGGGAGACATATCCGAGTTCAAAAGAGGACAAATTGTTGATGCGCGTCTCACTGGCTCATCTGTGACCAGGACAGCAAGTGTGGTGTATCGAGAGCTATGGTATCCAGAGTAATGTCTGCATACCACCACGTAGGACAGGAGTGAATAACTGTTGACGCAAGGGGAAGCTGTCTGAAATGGATGTCTAGGTACTAACCCAGATTGTATACAAAAAACATAAAACCACAGCTGCTCAACTCACTGCAAATTCAATGAGTACCTTGTAGGGGAATTTTTCAGTTAAAGACCCAAAAGACCAGATATGATGAATGAACCTGGAGTCAGAGTAAAAAAAAAAAGAAAATGAAGAAAATTTTACTGAAGAATAGTTTGCAGTTTCATCAGCAGAAGCCAACTTCAAGTGTCACAATGAGTTCGTAGGCCGCTCCACGTACATTCACATTTCCACAGCAATTATACTCTAACAGTCTACTAACTATGTCATTACTTCAGGTTAACTGATTCTGATTGGCTAAGAAAAGTGAAGGCAAGATGGCGGCGCGGATGGCCGCCTCGGTTTGTAGCGTCTTGGTACTTTTGTTATTTTTGTTTGTTTGTCCTGTTTTGAGTAACTTTTTTCCGATCAGCTTTACTAGGGACGAACTCCTAGATATCAGAAACAACACACCAAATAACTTTTTGCCGACTTTTGAACATTCAGACTTTTTACTGGACATTCTGGTTGGAGGAGCTGCGATTGTATACAAGCGCTCCAAACAACGGAAACGAGGGAAACGCGCCGGTGCGCTCGTGAAATTCCGACAGCGCGGGTTTAGGACTCCGCTGCCGAGTATTCATCTAGCGAATCTCCGCTCCCTAGCAAATAAAACAGACGAACTGCTTCTCCTCACCCGCACGAACAAGGACTTTTCCAACTCTGCTGCACTTTGCTTCACGGAAACCTGGCTGAAAGGAGCCATCCCGAACAGCGCGCTTCATCTGCCGGGCTTCCAGCTGTTCAGAGCGGATCGCGTCACCGAGTCGTCGGGGAAAACGAAAGGCGGTGGATTATGTTTTTATATCAACGAAGGCTGGTGTACAGACGTGACAGTGTTAAAGGAGATGTGCTGCCCTAATTTGGAGGCTCTCTTCATTAACTGTAAGCCTTTTTATTCACCGCGGGAGTTTTCTTCGTTTATTCTGGTGAGTGTTTACATTCCTCCTGATGCGTGCGTGAGCGCGGCGCTAGAACTGCTGGCCGATCAGATCACACACACAGAGCAGTGTTACCCAAACACTTTCATTATCATTCTCGGTGATTTCAATAAAGCTAATCTCACCCGTGAACTGCCTAAATACAGACAGCACATCACATGCCCCACCAGGGACAGTAACATACTGGACCATTGCTACACTGCTTTAAAGAATGCATACCACTCTGTCCCCAGAGCGGCTTTGGGACTCTCTGATCACTGTTTGGTTCATCTTCTACCAGCCTACAAGCAGAAACTGAAATCTGCTAAGCCTGTGGTAAGAACTGTAAAGAAATGGACCAGCGAAACAGAGCGGGCTTTACAAGCCTGTTTCGACTGCACTGATTGGAGTGTTTTTGAGGCTGCAGCTGCTGATCTGGATGAGCTCACTGACACAGTGACATCCTACATCAGTTTCTGTGAGGACATGTGTGTTCCCAACAGGACTTATTTAACATTTAACAACGACAAACCTTGGTTTACTGCAAAACTCAGACAGCTTCGCCAGGCCAAAGAGGATGCATACAGGAGCGGGGACAAAGTCTTGTACAAACAGGCCAAATACACACTGAATAAGGAGATCAATGTAGCAAAGAGAAGCTATGCTAAGAAGCTAGAACACCAGCTTTCAGCTACTGACCCAGCATCAGTGTGGAAGGGCCTTAAAACCATCACCAGCTACAAGACCCCATCCCCCAGCACTGTGGAGAACCAACATTTGGCCAACGAGCTGAATACATTTTACTGCAGGTTTGAAAGACCTGGTCTCACACCCCACACCCGCTCTGACCGGCTCACCACACAGCCATCAACACCCTCACCCCTCTCCCTCCCCCCTCCTGCTTCTCAACCTGCACTTCAGATCAGTGAGATGGATGTATGCAGAGTCTTCAGGAAACAGAAGATAAGGAAAGCCAAAGGCCCAGACGGTGTTTCACCAGCCTGTCTCAAAGCCTGTGCTGCCCAGCTGTCATCCATCTTCACACTGATCTTTAACAGATCACTGGAGCTGTGTGAAGTCCCCTCCTGCTTTAAACACTCCACCATCATCCCTGTACCCAAGAAACCAAAAATCACAGGACTAAATGACTACAGACCTGTTGCTTTGACGTCTGTGGTCATGAAGTCATTTGAGAGACTGGTGCTGGCCTACCTGAAGGACATCACTGGACCCCTGCTGGACCCCCTGCAGTTTGCTTATCGTGCAAACAGGTCTGTGGATGATGCAGTCAATATGGGACTGCATTATATCCTACAACATCTGGACAAACCAGGAACTTATGCAAGGGTCCTGTTTGTGGACTTCAGTTCGGCTTTCAACACCATAATCCCGGATACCCTCCTGAATAAACTGACCCAGCTCTCTGTGCCCACCTCTGTCTGTCAGTGGATCACCAGCTTCCTGACAGACAGGCAGCAGCTAGTGAGGCTGGGAAAACTCACATCCAGCACCCGCACCATCAGCACCGGCGCCCCTCAGGGTTGTGTGCTCTCCCCACTGCTCTTCTCCCTCTACACCAACGACTGCACCTCTAAAGACCCCTCTGTCAAGCTCCTGAAGTTTGCGGACGACACCACAGTCATCGGCCTCATCCGGGACGGAGACGAGTCTGCTTACAGACTGGAGGTTGAACAGCTGGCTGTCTGGTGCAGTCTTAACAACCTGGAGCTCAACACGCTCAAGACAGTGGAGATGATCGTGGACTTCAGGAGAAACCCCCCTGCTCTCCCCCCACTCACCATCATGAACAGCACTGTGACTGCAGTGGAGTCATTCAGGTTCCTGGGCACCACCATCTCTCAGGACCTGAAGTGGGACATTCACATTGACTCCACTGTGAAAAAGGCTCAGCAGAGACTGTACTTCCTTCGCCAGCTGAGGAAGTTCAACTTGCCACAGGAGCTGCTGAAACAGTTTTACTCAGCTGTTATTGAGTCAGTTCTGTGCACTTCTATTACTGTTTGGTTTGGGTCAGCCAGCAAATCAGACATAAGAAGACTGCAACGGATTGTTAGGACAGCTGAAAGGATAATTGGTATGCACCTGCCCAACCTTCAGGACTTGTACAATGCCAGAGTGAAGAAACGGGCAGGTAACATCATCACAGACCCCTCTCACCCTGGACACAACCTGTTTGCACTTCTGCCCTCAGGCAGACGTTACAGATCTCTGTGCACTAGAACATCTAGGCATAAGAACAGTTTTTTCCCCAACGCCATCTCCAGCTTAAACAGCTAACATAGCAATTACCGTTTTAGTATTCACTTTCAGTACTTGATAGAGAGTAAAAATTAGTGTAAATATATATATATATATACTATTCACCCTGCTGTATATACAATACAAATCTGTATGTCTTCTGTTCCAGATGTATACCACATTAGTATTATTATTTATTTTATTTTACTTATTTATTATTTTCTTAGTTTACTTAGTTAAATGTTTCTGTTCTCATGTCATATGTATGTATGTACCAAGAGCTTCTGTAAAAACCACAACAAATTCCTTGTGTGTTTGTGCACACTTGGCGAATAAAAGCACATTCTGATTCTGATTCGGAAATAAACAAAATTAGTAATTTAGTATCCATCATTATTCTCTAGTGTTTTAAAAAAGAAAATAAATGCTTTAACATAAGCTGAAGAAGTCATTTAAATAATTTAATATTTAGAAAGATAAATGTTGATTAATAACTTGATTATAAATCACTCAAAAGATATATTGAAGCGTCAGTGGATTCCAGAATCCAACCCTTCAACCTTGACTCCTGTTTCCACCAAAACTCAGTCTATATTCAGAGTCGGGCTTGCTATAGTCAAACCTCTGGTCACTTATGCCAATGCCAAATGTTGGTTATATTGGTACCAACAGTGCAAATCATGGGCTGTGGACAATGTGAAATATGTATTGTTCTCGGATGAGTCCACCTTCACTGTCTTCCCCACATCCATGGGAGTTACGATGTGGAGAAGCCCTAAAGAGGCTTAACACCCTGTTGCTACACAGAGCATGGGGGTGGATCAGTGATGGTTGGGGCTGTAATATCATGGCGTTCCCTACTGTGCTTGATAGGCATGTCAAACTACTACCAAACCATTCTGGAGGACCATGTGCACCTAATGGTTCAAACATTGTACCCTGAAGGGGGTGCAGTGTAGCATAGTAATGCACCAATACACATGACAGAAGACTTGTGACAGAAAGGTTTGATGAATATGAAAGTGAAGTTGAAGATCTCCAATCAATAAAAAATTCAAAAGAACAGCATTTATCTGAAATAACATTATACACTACCGTTAGGGGGTCAGTAAGAAGTTTTTTTTTTTTTTGGGAAGGATGCATTAAATTGATCAAAAGTGACAGTAAAGATATTTTGTTACAAAAGCTTTCTATTTCAGATAAATGCTGTTCTTTTTAACTTTCTATTAATCAAAGAATCCTGAAAAAAATGGCACAACTGTTTTCAACTGATAATAATAATAAATGTTTCTTGAGCAGCAAATCAGCTTGATTTATATGATAGATGAGATATGATTTATGAAGAATCATGTGACACTGAAGACTGAAGTATGGATGCTGAAAATTCAGCTTGTCAACACAGGAATAAATTACATTTTATATATTCAAATAGAATTTAATCTAAATAATTTAAATCCATAAAATAAATAATCAAATAAAAGTATTTTAAATTGTAAAAAAAAAAAAAAAAAAAATCACAATATTACTGTTTTGCTGTATGGACCAAATAAATGCAGCCTGGGTGAGAATAAGAGACTTCCTTTAAAAACATTACAAAATCTTACTGATCTAAAACTTTTGAAAGGTTAAAGCACAATAGTTTTAATGGAACGTCGTAATATTATGAATGATCACTGGATGGCACTCTTCAAGCGCGCACACAATCTGATGAATTGAGTGTCCGCTCAGATGTTCACCACACGCGCACAGCTGTGACGTTTGTCTGTTTAGCAAAACTGCTCTTGCAACATTGCTGGTTCCGCTGAGGACTTAAAAACATCGCGATCTGGGATATACTGATGCATTTTTCATCAAGATATACAGCGACCTTATAAGAAATCATATTGTAATGTTTCTTCCGTTTCGATATGTTGCTTTTTGTGTAAAAATGACATTTTAGTGAGAATGAAGCTGAAGAGGAGCATATTGCTTCTGGCACGCTAGATGCTATTTTTCTTTCTCCAACAGATTTAACGGGTATCGTGTGCTATTGTAGTAAAACTCGGGTTCGTGTAATGATCTCGATGTTCGGATCGAGTGGTAGATTAGCTGTGCTTCTGATTTTTGCTTTTGTCAGCGTGTTTATATTGTGTGAATATGTGATATATTATCCTGTCATTATGCGTTGCTCATGGCCGCATATTGAAACTGAAGATTCACATTCACCTTTGCGGGCGTTATTTCTATCTGATACTCACTTATTAGGGGCCGTCAGAGGACACTGGCTCGACAAACTCAGAAGGTAACGTTATTTATGTCTCAGAATCCATCCGATATCGGTTGTAGGTCTCCTTACTGATGTGTACTAAACTCCACGTTTAGTAAACGTCAGCTAATTATAAAAGGATCTAATAAACGGGTTCAAAATTCATCTGAAAATTTTGATTAATGAAGACATGCAAGTAAAAAATATCTGTAAACATTATAGCAATTAAGCTGTCTTTTTCATTATCTTATCATTTTTTGTTTAAATTGGGCAAAGTCATTTTAAAATACATTTTTATTTTATTTTATTGAAGGTCGTTAGCTCTGCACGTTTTTATTATGAGTATTGTGACATTTTCACAGAGAATGGCAGATGGAAAGAGCGTTCCAGACATCTCTGTGGCTTCTAAATCCAGAAGTTGTCTTCATTCTAGGAGACGTATTTGATGAGGGCAAGTGGAGCTCCAGTCAGGTACAGTTGATTGCACAACATAAAAACACAAAGCAGGAGACTGTTTGTCTTTGCTGGTTGCAAAATATGACAAGTTGTGGCTGAGTCTAAAATAATAGCACGCATACTACATTAGGCCTCTGCATTAGTGTATTTCTAATGAAATATAAAAAGTATTCTTACAGATTTCTATACAAATATTTGCATTTTGTAATGTTTTGGATTATCTTGTTGCCTTTGTTTTTGCAATCTGTACTCTGTTTATGAACTGTGATCACAGATTGTTCTCTGAAGAAACACAAACATAACTAGGGTAAACGTACCTATTAAGCTCACCAAAATTTACATTGAGACATTTTAAGTGCACAGGATATTGGTTTCAGTACAAGAAGTTATGTTAAAATAAAATATTAATCTCTCACACAATAATATTTAATTTTATTTTTAATGACAAAGGCATTTCAATTAAGATGTATATTATTAAATGCAAAAAGTCTGGCTGTGCTTAATGTGTAAAATTTTGTACCCTTTAAGCACACCGCTGTTGCCATTAAGCTCACAACATGTTTTATTAAAAATTCTTGTTTATTTTAAACAACCTTTTTAAAGAATTGAAAAATGTTTTATTTGAAGGTACAGAGTCAATCATTAAAAAAATCCCAGAACACTAAAATCAAACAACAAGGCATTCAATTTGATCAGTTATATATTCTAATTCGTGACCGGTGTTTTGTTCTATCCTCTGCGCTTCCCCGTTCATCATTACGTCATGCGTCAAGTCAGAGTTCACTCTTTTGCCATAAATCGATGTGTACGGCCGTCTGTCGGAAGCTAGTTATTGTAGTTTTTAAAGTCTTAAATATGGATATTTTTCTTAGACAAATGCATTGCTTCGCTTCAGAATGCCTTTATTAACCCCTGGACCCATGTGGATATCTTTTGATGGATGGTTGTACTTTTTTGGCTTCAAAATCTCATCCTCTGTTTACTGTCATTATAAAGCTTGGAAGAGCCAGGACATTATTTAATATAGGCTAACTCCGATCGTATGCGTCTAAAAGCAGAAAGTATGGAGTCAATATAATGCCACATAGATACGCAAAAAAAAGAAAATAAAGTTTTGCAAAAGAAAAAGTTTTGCAAAAGAAAATTAAAGTATTGAGGAAAATAAATATGCTTTTTGCAAACAAAAATAAAGAATTGCAAAACATAAATGAAACAGCGCGAAAAGCAATGATTTTGCAATACATATTTTCCATGTACATTCACATTTCCACAGCAATTATACTCTTAACAGTCTACTAACTACGTCATTACTTCAGGTTAACTGATTCTGATTAGCTAAGAAAAATAAACAAAATTAGTAATTTTCCACGCATGGACTGATAGACCATATCATCCATCCATCACGATTCTGACGCTCAGAACCTGGATTTAGGCACAGAATGTCCTTCTAGATCATGACAAGGCATCTGCAGATCTCAAGCAGAGTTCCAGTTGTTCACCAGCACCCATAAACTACCTGCACACAGAACACTTAGCGCACATACAAAGATACACATGATTCACAGCTTCTTCAAGGTTGAAGTTGGCCCAGGCTTTAACTATAAACAGGAAAATTTCTCAAAACATACCGATAAGTTGTACTTTTCTCTCAGTGAGAGGTACAGACAATATCCATCATTATTCTCTAGTGTTTTAAAAAAGAAAATAAATGCTTTAACATAAGCTGAAGAAGTCATTTAAATAATTTAATATTTAGAAAGATAAATGTTGATTAATAACTTGATTATAAATCACTCAAAAGATATATTGAAGCGGCAGTGGATTCCAGAATCCAACCCTTCAACCTTGACTCCTGTTTCCACCAAAACTCAGTCAATATTCAGAGTCGGGCTTGCTATAGTCAAACCTCTGGTCACTTATGCCAATGCCAAATGTTGGTTATATTGGTACCAACAGTGCAAATCATGGGCTGTGGACAATGTGAAATATGTATTGTTCTCGGATGAGTCCACCTTCACTGTCTTCCCCACATCCATGGGAGTTACGATGTGGAGAAGCCCTAAAGAGGCTTAACACCCTGTTGCTACACAGAGCATTGGGGTGGATCAGTGATGGTTGGGGCTGTAATATCATGGCATTCCCTACTGTGCTTGATAGGCATGTCAAACTACTACCAAACCATTCTGGAGGACCATGTGCACCTAATGGTTCAAACATTGTACCCTGAAGGGGGTGCAGTGTAGCATAGTAATGCAATACATATTTTCCATGGTCATATCTATTAATTTATTTGCAACGCTGCTTTTATTTTGCGTGTTAGTCTAGTTTGAGCTTGCAATGCCGTTTTCCCTTTGCGCTTCATTTTTCTGCGCGTCTCGCTTTGTGGCACTGTTTTGACGTGGGGGTGGGGTCATGGGACGGGGGCGTGTACAAGATGCCTCCCTGGAAGTGATGTCATCGGCCCGAGACGCAGCTCACTGATCCAGGTACTGTCATGATGAGCAGAGGCTTGCGAGTGGATCGCTTCTTTTTATTCAATAGCATTAAAACATGCATGTTTTCGTTTTATTAACCTTATTAACAAATGTATATGTGTATTAGCAGTGTTTGCTCAAGTTAAAGAAGTTGTTACCATGAACATCTGGCGTTTATTTCTCTCGATGTGTACACTTTTATAGCATTAAAATGTGTATTGTTTCATTTGGTTAACTGCATGTGTGTTGGTTTAAAGTGTTGGTTTAAAATCTCTTTACCTGTGGGAGGACGCCAGCGCACAGAAGCATTCTTTGTTTACATTAGTTCAGAGTTACTGCTAGTTTTAACGATGCTTTTTTAAAACGCAGCCCTGGAGAGTTTTGTAAGTAATAGCCTATACTGTAAAAGCCCGACATGCCAATAAAGCTTTGATTAAGCAATGTGACAGGAATTTATACTGGAAGTGCACTTTAGAGGATGAATTTAACAATAACTCTATAAATACCCTAACCCTATACTAATAAATACTAGAATTATAAATTAATAATTCGCTAGTTTCATTTGTAAATTAATTAGGTAAGCAATACACGAATTGAAAGGGGAAATAAGCATAACAATAAATATAAAAATATAGCCCTAATTAATATAATATTATTATCAATTATTATATATGTTTAGCCTATATGAATGAATAAATGAATGATGCATTTATATAGTGCTTTATTGTGTATTGTTGTACACCCAAAGCGCTTTACAATCATGTGGGGGGGTCTCTCCTCAACCACCACCAGTGTGCAGCATCCACTTGGATATAATATATTATATATAATGATAAAAATAATATCTTTTTTTTTATCTTACAATGACAGTCATTTATTAATTTATGCCAGGAGTTATGTAAATGAAAAACAAAGTCGAGATCGATATGAAACTTGAGTCGTAGACCTCTTTAGTGATGTAAGTTATAGTTTATGAAGTGAATGGACTATATGCACGGTTACTTCCTGGTTGTCGTTAAGCCAGCTCGGGCATTTCTGGTGAACTGTTAGCTGTTCATTCTTTAGTCGCTGTACATAGACTCAAAACCACCAATGGTTGACTTTTTAATGTTGTATTCATATTTTAATGCAGTTATCACATTTACCTAATTTGCCAATAAACCAGTTTTTTATTGATTGCAATAAAGACGAAGCTATTGGGACCATTAAAAAAAATACCATGTCTGTAATTAGACACACACCATTTTTTCCCAGCACTTCAAATGTTATTTTTAATGTTATGACCACAAACATTATTTGTTCTTCCTTCTGAGATTGTCCCCATTGTAAAACCGGACGTTTAAAAATGTAGGAAATTCAACATTTGATAGAAAACACTTATTTAAAAATAAAAAAGACAATAATTACCACTTTAACCAGCAGGTGGCGGCAAAGTAGCATTTATTTACGCATAATATCAGCCATTTCCTCTAATTGTTTTTCACTTCTTTTTGACTAAATATTAAACACAAAATTACTAGGTTTAAAAATACATTTTGTCAATGTGAAGTTTGAAGTACTCACAAAATCTTAAGAAAAATGACTTTTATTGTGAATTAATTACTCAGAAAGCGAGCGCCACACTTTCCCTTTAATCACAGCAGCTGTCAGTCAGTGCAGCGCAAGATCAATGATTTCAGCACACTTGTAAAAACACACATTTTTATTCAATTAATCTAACTAAAGTGCACAATAAATATTTAATTTGAAGCTTTTTTTCACACAAAAATGTGAAAACTAATGGTCGAATTGAATTTAGCCGAGGAGGAACAATGAGGTACGTCTTTGTTTTTTTATTTTTTATGTTGTCTTACGTTTGAATAACTAAACTAATGCTATGCCCGACTATTTAAGTGACTATATTCTGATTATAAACTAAGTATTACACTACTGACGCTCAACACACCAGCAAATGACATCTAACCGGAAGTTTTCGAGCTGGCTTATATTAATGCGGAAGTTCTAAAGAACGCTCCGTGCATATAGTCCATTGCATTATTTTCATTAAAACTAGCAGGAACTCTGAACTAATGTAAACAAAGAACGCTTCTGTGCGCTGGCGTCCTCCCACTGGTTAAGAGATTTTAAACCAACACTGTTAATACACATGCAGTTAACCAAATGAAACAATACACATTTTAATTCTATAAAAGTGTACACATCGAGAGAAATAAACGCCAGATGTTCATGGTAACAACTTCTTTAACTTGAGCAAACACTGCTAATACACATATGCATTTGTTAATAAAACGAAAACATGCATGTTTTAATGCTATTGAATAAAAAGAAGCGATCCACTCGCAAGCCTCTGCTCATCATGACAGTACCTGGATCAGTGAGCTGCGTCTCGGGCCGATGACGTCACTTCCAGGGAGGCATCTTGTAGACGCCCCCGTCCCATGACTCCACCCCCACGTCAAAACAGTGCCACAAAGCGAGACGCGCAGAAAAATGAAGCGCAAAGGGAAAACGGCATCGCAAGCTCAAACTAGACTGAAACGCAAAATAAAAGCAGCGTTGCAAATAAATTAATAGATATGACCGTGGAAAATATGTATTGCAAAATCATTGCTTTTCGCGCTGTTTCATTTGTTTTGCAATTCTTTATTTTTGTTTGCAAAACTTCATTTTTTCTCCCAATACTTTATTTTTGTTTGCAAAAAGCACATTTATTTTCCTCAATACTTTAATTTTCTTTTGCAAAACTTTATTTTTTTGCATATCTATGTGGCATTATATTGACTCCATAAGAAAGTCATATACAGGTCCTTCTCAAAAAATTAGCATATTGTGATAGTTCATTATTTTCCATAATGTAGTGATAAAAATTTAACTTTCATATATTTTAGATTCATTGCACACCAACTGAAATATTTCAGGTTTTTTATTGTTTTAATACTGATGATTTTGGCATACAGCTCATGAAAACCCAAAATTCCTATCTCAAAAAATTTGCATATTTCATCCGACCGATAAAAGAAAAGTGTTTTTAATACAAAAAAAGTCAACCTTCAAATAATTATGTTCAGTTATGCACTCAATACTTGGTCGGGAATCCTTTTGCAGAAATGACTGCTTCAATGCGGCGTGGCATGGAGGCAATCAGCCTGTGGCACTGCTGAGG
>RJVU01019258.1:8698153-8717502 GCA_003731715.1 Anabarilius grahami | reverse complement strand
ATAATGATGTGTGTATGATAGGAGCCGTTTTGTATATTATCTCAACCAGGTAATATGTGTTTGCGTGACAAAGGCATAGCTAGCAAGCAAAATGTATGCTGTAGTAATGGCAGTAATGACGGTAATGACAGTAACTCGCAATTGAGCTGGTGAGCCACTAATGCTAATCCTGAAAAAAATCCTGAACACAGAATTGGTGAAAAACTGTTTAACGGTCTAGCTCCACAATTCTACACTCGTACGTTCACAGTCTTTGTAATGTGTTTCAGCAATATATTTGTAACATTTATAATGCGTTTAGAAACAATTCTCAGAATTGACTTTACAGGGACTCTAAGAGAATGCGTTACAAATCCATGGGAAGGTACAGTTGATACATCTGTGTACAGTTTTTAAACCGAGTACTATAGAAACTTGTTTCCACCACTGAATAAAAAAAGGTAATTGTGACTTTTTATCTCACAATTTTGACTTTTTTGCCCCCACAATTGTGAGTTTATAACATTAAAGTGTTAGTTCATTTTTTTCAAAAATGAAAATTCTGTCATTAATTACTCACCTTCATGTCGTTCCACACCCGTAAGACCTTTGTTGATCTTTGGAACCCAAATTAAGATATTTTTTATGAAATCCAAGATGTATCTGACTCATCCACAGACAGCAATTTAACCACCACTTTCAAGGTCCAGAAAGGTACTAAAGACATCGATAAAACAGCCACATTGGAAGTGGTGGTCTTACGAAGGTCTTGCCGGTGTTGAACGACATGAAGGTGAGTAATTAATGACAGAATTTTTAACCCTTTAAAGTACCACATCTTTGTGAAATGTGTCATTGCTTATTGTTCTCAATTTTTTTATACATTGTTTAATCTCACAGGACTAATGGATTCTCTTTTTTGACCACTGATAAATCCTTAAAGTATCAAGTCAGTTAGAAATTTACAGTCAAACACAAAAGATAAATTTCACATGTATAACTTTTTATATTGGTTTTAAATAATGCATATGGCAGGAAGCAGATCCCTTTTCTGAGCTTTGAGATACTACATTTCAGAAGGTAAAATATATAAAAATGTATGAAAAAAAAAAATCTAATCAAACCAAAAGAGAACCAGCTACCAATTTGTAGGTTCATATTTTAAACAGAGAAATGTCATAAATCAGAATAGTTTCAAATTAAAATTTGCCACTGCCATCAGCTATTATAACTGTGCTTTGCTCTCCACTCAGGACTGGGAAGATGATGTCAGACGTTTTAAACGGATCTTCCGTCATTCCAGTGACACAAAGCTTGTGGTTCTTATAGGGAATCATGACATCGGCTTCCATAACGAGTGAGTTTAAGGGTTACAGTTGACCTGTACAGCCAATGTGTGGTTCATGTGTGGTTTTCACACACCCATATTGTCCATTAGATCTTCTGAGTCAGAGTGATACGTTTTCACTGTATCATTTTTCAGTAAAGATTGCAGTATATATAAAATATTTGCAGTATCAAAAAATATTTTAAAAGAACCACTTTTTTTATTTTTTTATGTTTTTTACAAAAATGAATGTTACCATTTTTGAAAAATGTTTATTTATTTTGACTCAAGAATGTGGATTTGCAAATGTAACATTTATTGTAGCATGCTGTCAACATCTCAGATTAGTATTAAGCAGTAAGACTGACAGGGTGTAGAAGGTCATTTTATATTCAAGATATTTTCAGAAGGTGTGTACAGGTGCCTGATTTGACTAAGGTGTGGTTCCATTATTGTCTTTCTTCTCCTTTGGCAGAATGACTAAACAGAAGTTGGAGCGGTTTGAGCAAGTATTTAATGTGACATCAGCAAGGATCCTCACCATTAGAGGAGTCAAGTAAGTTTCTTAAAGGGTCATGAAACACTTTAAAACCCCAAAACACATTTTTGAGATGTGAACAGATAGGTACAGATTGCACATCTTGAAAACACTAAAAGTACACATTAAGTTTATCCATAAGTGGACATTAGTTGCATTTTGTAGAACAATTTTGTACTTCCGGTTTGAAAAGCAAAGTCGGAGCAACGTCAAAGATTCTGACGGCAATGCGTAAATACTAGGGGTGCAACGAGACGGGTATCTTACGAGACAAGATGAGACACAAGCCATGAGATTTTGTTCACGAGAATGAGACAAGATTCAATTTTTACACAGTATATTTAAGAAATTCTCAATGACGAAATATATGACTGGAAAAATAGTCTGCAGGTGCATTTTAAATTAATCATCTTGAAATGAATGTCTTTTCAGTTCTACTTCGAGTATAAATTATCATATGCAGTAAAAGACAACAGTACTCAAGCACTGTAAAAGGTTTGCCACAAACTCAACTGACTGGGTTCTCTGCTGTATGATTTCATATGAGTCTCTTCAGACCTTAGAACTGTACATGATTTATAAACTTCTACAACTTTTGACCTCCTAACTGAACTCACAAATTGATCATAGAAATAAAAACAGTATACAATGAATAACAGTTTTCTCTTGGTCTTATTAAATTCAAACAATAAGTGCAACCATAATCAAGTACTTTCTTAAAGGGGTGGTTACATGCGATTTCACTTTTTTAACTTTAGTTAGTGTGTAATGTTGCTGCTGGAGCATAAACAGTATCTGCAAAATTACAGCGCTGAAAGTTCAATGCAAATGGAGATATTGTCTTTTAAAGTTATGACAGTTTAATGCCTACAAAAATGGCCGGTTTGGACTACAACGAGCTTCTTCCCGGGTTGGTGACATCATAAACCCTTGCTATTAACATAAACACTGCCCCCGGGAACACGCAACAAAGTGGGCGAGGCCATGTGGCACAGTATAATGGAAGCGGAAGAGTTGTTTACACCGAGCTGCGCGATGCGTAAAAAGATATAGAACCCATTATAATCTGTGATATTTTCTACACTGGATGCGGCGCTGAAGACAGCTTCTAGAATCTACACGAGTTTAATGCAGGATTTGCACAAAGGCTATTACTGAAAGATGAAGCAGTTCCTACTTTAAAAGCAGAAGCTGCTGTTTATTGGCTTCAAACTGTAAGTATGTTTTATTGTTTGTACATGTCTTTTAAACAATGTTATAGTTCTGTTGCTATTTTTAATGCATCAAGGACATACACAAAGAGCAACTCGTTTTTGCTAGTTCTAGTGCAACAAACACCAACAAACGTCTGTTCATAGACAAACAGTTGTTCATGCTATAAATAAAACGCTACCTTTACAAAAATGCTACTACTCAGTCATGTATTCAGCTACAGTAAAGCTTTAATCAGGATAAAACTGTATATTGAAAGCTAACAAACAGCAGTGACAGCATATCTAAACACTTTGATACAAATACAAAATGAAATACCATTCATAAACGTCCTTTAAAAGCCGTGATTGCAGAGCTTCTGCCTGAGCCTCTTCATCTGAGTCTGTTTCGGCTCAATTTGATAAAGCAATATTGACGCCATTATTTACATTTCCTCTGAAGCGCGTAACTACGAATGGTAAGGGGTGTGGTGTTGTCCGGACGTTTCAGCGAATCATGATACACTGGGCCAGCTACCAACCTGCTAACCAATCTGAGCACATTTTGGAGGGAGTGGCTTCATAGAACCAGGAAGTCAAACGAGCCGTTCATATGACACTGGAAACAGAAGTGTAGAATAAAGGTAAAATATATGAAAAATACAGCATTTTCAAAAAAACTAAGCATTAAGACATGTTAAACTGTGCCCCCAAAACACAATCAAGCCTAGAAAAAACCCACTGAACCACCCCTTTAATATTCAAAGTGCAACTTAGAGACCACATTTTTCTTCAAGCATGATACTGAGCTAAGAGATGGTTACAACTACACAGCCCAGCCTAAGATAGCTTTCATATTGAGAGATATCTGCATGCATCAGGGAGGCACTTTCAAAATGCGGGGTGTTGAAATCGCGTTTGAATGCGCACTTGCGTTTTACTTTTGCTTTCGATTTCGCAATTGCGCATACTCTGTGAATAGAGAGCAGAGGTGCTGAGCACGCATTCTACAAGATAAGACATTTGTCAGACGCTTAGGCTCTGTTGTGCAACAAATCCTCTGCCATGGTCTTGTCAGTCACTTACTTTTTTCACGTGATCAGTGAACTCTGGTTCCTGCTGCACTACGTATGACTCTGCAGCTTATTTTGGATTATCTTGGATGAGCTAGATGGAATTGAAGCGATCGTTATCCAACTGAATTAAATGTTTTTTATTTCTATAAAAAGCAAAACCACAGTGGAGGCATAATGTAGATGTAGCGTTGGCATATTCTATCCTAATTTCACCTTCACACTCCATCATGGCAATATCACAAGACAGCTTTTCACCTCAACGAGAAATCTCATCTCATTTTAATCATGCAAGGTCTTGTGGCATGAAATCTCATCACACCCCTAGTAAATATGGCAAGATCCGGAGTGGTGATTGGCTGCCAGGGCTCCAGTCGGGGCTGGACGAACGAGCTGACTTCATCAGTTTCTGAGCGCTTTTCTGCATTTAGTCACCTTTATTTATATAGTGCTTTTTACAATGCAGATTGTGTCAAAGCAGCTTTACATTGATAACTGGTACATAATTTTGGCTGCACAGCAGCTCTTAAAGAATAGTGTCAATGCAGGCAGATCAGAAGCACTGTTGATTAAATATCAAGAATACTGTTGAATATCAAATGTCAAGTCAAATGTCAAGTCTCCCCAACTAAGCAAGCCAAAGGCGACAGCAGCAAGGAACCCAAACTCCATCAGAATCAGAATCAAAAAGAGCTTTATTGCCAGGTATGTTTACACATACTAGGAATTTATTTTAGTGACAGAAGCTCCACAGTGCAACAGAGTAACAGCGACAAGACAAGACACTTAATAAAAAGAATAAAATAATAATATACAAATTTACAAGATAGACAAAGTGCAAAAAAAGCAAAAAACAATATATAATATAGACAATTTGTATGTACAGTTATGTGTGCAAATTTGAAATATAAATAAGCGTTTTAAGTAAATAATGTGTAATAGTGTTGTGTGTTCTGTGTTAAGTGTTCATGAGATGGATTGCTTGAGGGAAGAAACTGTTCTTGTGTCTGGTCGTTCTGGTGCTCAGAGCTCTGTAGCGTCGACCAGATGGCAACAGTTCAAAGAGGGAGTGTGCTGGATGTGAGGGGTCCAGAGTGATCTTCTTTGCCCTTTTTCTCACTCTGGATAAGTACAGTTCTTGGAGAGTGGGGAGGGTTGTGCCAATGATTCGCTCAGCAGTCCGGACTACCCTCTGTAGTCTTCTGAGGTCAGATTTGGTAGCTGAGCTGAACCAGACGGTAATTGAAGTGCAGAGGATGGATTCAATGATGGCAGAGTAAAACTGTTTCAGCAGCTCCTGTGGCAGGTTGAACTTCCTCAGCTGGCGAAGGAAGTACAACCTCTGCTGGGCCTTTTTCACAATGGACTGTGAAATGTGGTTGTCCCACTTCAGGTCCTGGGAGATGGTGGTGCCCAGGAACCTGAATGACTCACTGCAGTCACAGTGCTGTTCATGATGGTGAGTGGGGGGGAGAGCAGGGGGGTTTCTCCTGAAGTCCACGATCATCTCCACTGTCTTGAGCGTGTTGAGCTCCAGGTTGTTAAGACTGCACCAGACAGCCAGCTGTTCAACCTCCAGTCTGTAAGCAGACTCGTCACCGTTCTGGATGAAGCCGATCAGTGTGGTGTCATCCGCAAACTTCCGGAGATTGACAGAGGGGTCTTTAGAGGTGCAGTCGTTGATGTAGAGCAGTGTTTCTCAACTCCAGTCCTCGGGACCCACTGCTCTGCACATTTTGTATGTATCCCTTATTTAACGCACCTGATTCAGATCATCAGCTCGTTAGGAGAGACTCCATGACCTGAACTGAGTGTGTCAGGTAAGAGAGACATACAAAATGTGCAGAGCAGTGGGTCCCGAGGACTGGAGTTGAGAACCACTGATGTAGAGGGAGAAGAGCAGGGGGGAGAGGACACAGCCCTGAGGGGCGCCGGTGCTGATGATGAGGGTGCTGGATGAGAATTTTCCCAGCCTCACTAGCTGCTGCCTGTCTGTCAGGAAGCTGGTGATCCACTGACAGACAGAGGTGGGCACGTAGAGCTGAGTTAGTTTGGGCTGGAGGAGTGATGGGATGATGGTGTTAAAAGCAGAGCTGAAGTCCACAAACAGGATCCTCACATAAGTCCCTGGTCTGTCCAGATGCTGGAGAACATAATGCAGTCCCATATTGACTGCATCATCCACAGACCTGTTTGCTCGGTAAGCAAACTGCAGGGGGTCCAGTAAGGGTCCAGTGATGTCCTTCAGATAAGCCAGAACCAGTCTTTCAAATGGCTTCATGGCCACAGACGTTAGAGCCACAGGTCTGTAGTCATTTAGTCCAGTAATTTTGGGTTTCTTTGGGACGGGGATGATGGTGGAGCGTTTGAAGCATGAGGGGACTTCGCACAGCTCCAGTGATCTGTTGAAGATCTGTGTGAAGATGGGGGCCAGCTGGTCGGCGCAGGTTTTCAGACAGGCTGGTGAAACGCTGTCTGGGCCTGGTGCCTTTCTTCTCTTGTTCTTTCTGAAGACCTGGCGCATGTCATCTTTACTGAACTGAATTGCAGGTGTGGGGTAGAGGGGGGTTGTTGGAGGTGTGAATGGTGATTTTTCAAACCTGCAATAAAACTCGTTCAGATCATCTGCCAGTTGTTGATTCGCCACAGAGCTGGGGGATGGTGTCTTGTAGTTGGTGATAACTTTCAGACCTTTCCACACTGAAGCTGTGTCATTAGAAGAGAACTGATTGCTTAGAAGAGAACCGAAGCTTATCGGAATAATTCCTCGTTGCCACTCTAATCTCCTTTTCCAGTGTGTATTTGGCCTGTTTGTTCAAGACTCTGTCCCCTTTTCTGCGAGCATCTTCTTTGGCCTGACGGAGCTGGCGGAGTTTTGCAGTGAACCAGGGTTTGTCATTGTTGTAAGTTAAATGAGTCTTTGTAGGAATGCACAAATCCTCACAGAAACCTGTAGCAAATATATGAAGTTACAGTCTCTGTGAGCTCGTCCAGATCGGCGGCAGCAGCTTCAAAAACACTCCAATCAGTCCATTCGAAGCAGGCTTGTAAAGCCCGCTCTGTTTCGGTGGTCCATCTCTTTACAGTCTTTGCTACAGGTTTAGCTGATTTCAGTTTCTGCCTGTAGGTCGGTATGAGATGAACTTTAGACAGTGATCAGAGACCCCCAAAGCTGCCCGTGGGACAGAGTGATATGCATCCTTTATTGCTGTGTAACAGTGATCCAGTGTATTACTGTCTCTGGTGGGACAAGTAACATGCTGTCTGTATTTTGGAAGTTCACGTGAGAGAATCGCTTTATTAAAGTCACCGAGAATGATTAAAACAGAGTCCGGGTGTTGTTGCTCGCTCTCTGTGATCATATCAGCGAGTATCTGTAAAGCCGAGCTCACGTGCGCTTGCGGAGGAATGTAGACGCTCACCAGAATGAACGAGCAAAACTCCCGCGGCGAATAGAAAGGTTTGCAGTTAATGAAGAGTGTTTCAAGATCTGGACAGCACATCTTCTTTAAGACAGTTACATCCGAACACCTTCTTTCGTTGATGTAAAAGCACGTTCCGCCACCGCGTGATTTCCCCGTTGATTCTGTGTTGCGATCTGATCTAAACAGCTTAACACGCTGTCCGGAATGGCGTCGTTCAGCCAGGTTTCCGTGAAGCACAGAGCAGCCGAGTTGGAAAAATCCTTATTTGTCCGGGAGAGCAGAAGGAGTTCGTCCGTTTTGTTGGGCAGAGAGCTGAGATTCGCCAGATGGATGCTAGGCAGCAGCGTTCTTAATCCGCACTGTCTGAGCTTCTTGAGGGCGCCGGCGCGCTTTCCCCGTCTGCGCGTCCTGAAGCTTCTAAACAGCGCTGCCGCTCCGCCGACTACAACATTCAACAAAACGACTAAATAATCGAAATCCGGTAAAAGATTTTGTGGTGTGTACTGCCGAATGTTCAGCAGTTCATCCCTGGTAAAACTGATGGTGTTTGAAAAACAAAAAACAGGAAAAACTAACAAAAACAGAACAAACACTGAAGAGCTAAGCACTGTGGCTGCCATGCGCGGCGCCATCTTGTATGAATCTTGTATCTTGTATTTGCCACCTGATCAGGTGACATCAGGTGGCAAACAAGTGGCAAATAGGTGTTAAAATGGAGAAAAAAAAAAAACCTTGGGAGAAACCAGGCTTAGTCAGGGGGCCAGTTCTCCTCTGGCGAACAGTGCTTTGTTACGAATCAGGTTGCTATCATAAGTCTGATAGGATCGCAACAATCAAAGTGTTTATTTCAGTTCCATCCAGTTGAGGATCGTATTCATCACGCCGGTATGGACGGTTTGTTGAGGAACTGTGCTACTGGCTGTCGTCTCGATGAGGCCTTCACAATGGATGATCTAGTTGACTCGATCTCTGCTGATACTTCAGGGCTGCGTTGTGGTCATGTCCAGTTGAGGATCATATTCATCACGCCGGTATGGACGGTTTGTTGAGGAACTGTGCTTCTGGCTGTCGTGTTGATGATGTCTTCACAATGGATGATCTAGTCGACTCGATCTCTGCTGATACTTCAGGGCTGCTTTGTGGTCGTGTCATGGCGCTGGTCCTTGGTCTCAGCTGGATACGGTTGACTACGGTAAACGGTAAATTGGATGCCATCTACCATTAGCGTAGATGGCATCTACGCTAATATTAGTCTTATATTAGGTAAACGGTAAATTAGGTAATACCTAATATTAGGTAAACGGTAAAATGGATGCCATCTACCATTAGCGTCGATGGCATCTACGCTAATATTAGTCTTTCTGTTTATCCCGAATAAACAAAAAGACTAATATTAGCGTAGATGCCATTCTTTTTCTGATGTAACGAGTACATCTGGTGTTATAGAAAGTGTTCCCGGTTCCGGCTGACCTATTTTATGCAGCCTAATAATCCTTTAACGGATTTCAAAATATAAATTGATAATGTGTTATGTGTATGCCAGGTTAAAGAGATACGTTTTTAGTCTAGATTTAAACTGACAGAGTGTGTCTGCATCCCGAACAATGCTAGGAAGATTGTTCCAGAGTTTAGGTGCCAAATAGGAGAAGGATCTACCACCTGCGGTTGATTTTGATATTCTAGGTATTATCAGCTGGCCTGAATTCTGAGATCGCAATAGACGTGAAGGACTATAATGCATTAAGAGCTCGCTTAGGTACTGGGGAGCTAAACCATTTAGTGCTTTGTAAGTAATTAGCAAGATTTTAAAATCTATACGATGTTTAACATGAAGCCAATGCAGTGATGACAGAACTGGGCTAATATGGTCATACATCCTAGTTCTAGTAAGAACTCTAGCTGCTGCATTTTGTACGAGCTATGGTTTATTTATCAAGCGGGAGGAACAACCACCCAGTAGAGCGTTACAGTAATCTAGCCTTGAGGTCATGAACGCATGAACTAACTGTTCTGCATTTTTCATTCAGAGCATATGTCGTAGTTTAGATATATTTTCAAGCTGGAAGAATGCGGTTTTACAGATGCTAGTAACATGGCCTTCAAATGAAAGATATCAAAGAGCACACCCAGGTTTCTAGCTGACGACGAAGACTTAACAGAGCAGCCATCAAGTGTTAGACAGTATTCTAGGTTATTGCGTGAAGAAGTTTTCGGTCCAAAAATTAGAATCTCTGTTTTTTCTGAATTTAGTAGTAGGAAATTACTGGTCATCCAGTTTTTTATATCAGCTATACATTCTGTTAATTTTGCGAATTGGTAAGTTTCGTCAGGGCGCGAAGAGATATAGAGCTGAGTATCATCAGCGTAACAATGAAAACTGACGCCATGCTTCCTAATGATGTCTCCCAAGGGTAGCATGTACAGAGTGAAAAGCAACGGTCCTAGTACTGAGCCTTGCGGTACTCCATATTTAACTTGTGATTGATATGACATCTCATCGTTTACTACTACAAACTGATAACGGTATGATTCGAACCATGCCAATGCAATTCCACTAATGCCAACATAGTTTTCGAGTCTATTTAGAAGAATATCGTGATCAATAGTGTCAAATGCAGCACTAAGATCCAGTAACACTAATATATCAGGGCTCTACAGTGCCCCCATTTCACTCGCATTTGCTCCTAAAAATAACTGCGTGCGACTGTGAAAAAATATTTAGGCGCACTGGTGCGAATGATCCTATCAATTATCATGAATAGATCTACAATCGGAATTAAAAACTCCCAAAATAACCAACAGTTATGTTTCGTACTGCAATCGGTTGCTTTTGATGCATTCATTTAAAGACTTTGCTTCAGTAAGCAGAGCAAATGCAAAAGACGTGCGCTCCAGACAACACTTCAAAGATCGTTTAGGTGCAACCAGAGTGACGCAGCCATGCGCACTTACAGAGTTTCGTCAGGGCGCAGGGTGTTACTTTGCAGCCAAATTAATTGTTAATACTACATTTGGATAATCATAATCAAGGTCGGAAATTAACGGGGGCTTGGGGCAAATATGCCTCCAAAAATTGATTTTAAAAAACACGCCCGTTATGAATGCCCGTGCGCAAATATTACTTTCACTTTTAAAATAGAGGCAATTCGCAGCAATTGCTTGAGTGGGTGGGTTCATTATTATTCTTAATGAAAAAAAAAATAAAAAAACAGTACAATGACAAACTCGCTTAAATATGCACTTTTAAATTTCGCTTGTCAACCAAATTTTCCTCCCTCGTCTTGTCATTCCGAAAAATGAGGCGAACTGGGTGAAGTGAATTGAAATCTGACTCTTGCTGCTCACTGAATTGAGCAGATGCGCTCCGTTTTAACTGTCTATTTTCTTTCTTAACTAAATGATTATTTTTACTATAAACGACGATGGGTGGCGGTGCTGCGGTCATGGTGGGCAAGTGAAGTGTTGAAGTGATGTAACCGGTGTTGCAGCTGAACACCCGTAACTCTGTCGATCTCAGCAGTATGTAAGTAACATCACACGAGTATAGGCTACTCCTGTTTCTCCGAGTATTGGCATGATTGAAAATGTGATACTTACTGATCTGATTGAAGTCCAATAAACGAGCTGATATTAGGTGATTTATTACTGTCTGTTTTTGCTCTATTTTGTGAAAACAGTTTCAAACAAAACCACACCAGAACTGTTGCGCATCTCCAAGCAACGGTGAATTCCTGAGTGACTCGCACATTAAGATTTACCGCCACCTACTGGCTGTTTGCCACCTATCTGTACACTTTACATAGATTTGTTTTTACTTAAAATATTAAACTGTTTAAAGATTTTTTTTTTTTTTTTACATATTTCTAAATTTAAAAAATTATATTTAAAAGCAATCATACAACAAACCAGTGAGCTGCATATGTAAATGTCTAAATAATACCACTTCAGATGGAGCTTCTGTGCCACTTCTGCAGTGCAAGGTTTGATTTTTTTGAGGATTTCTTTTGATTGGTAACAGTCTGATTGGGTCTTATTGTCCTAACTGAATTTATTGTTTAACATTTAAAAAAAAAAAAACTATTTTAATTTAAGAAATTGATTAAATATGATGCATTCATTTAATAAGATTAGAAAAATTGCTCTTATAATGGTACAATTGCTTCAGGAAATTAATTTAAAGGAGCAAATATCGCCCTGTAATGGGAAAGTTAGTGTCTGTTATTGAACAGAACATGCTCCTAAAATTTTGACTGTGCTCCTAAATTTTTCTCATTAGGAGCACAAGTGCTCCTAAAGAAAAATGTTACCGTAGAGCCCTGTAGATAGATACAACCACGATCTGATGATAAGAGCAAATCATTAATAACTCTGAGAGCAGTCTCAGTACTATGGTACGGTCTAAATCCTGACTGGAAATCCTCACAGATACTATTTCTTTCTAAAAAGGAACATAGTTGTGATGAAACTGCCTTTTCTAGGATTTTTGACAGAAAAGTGAGATTTGAAATCGGCCTGTAATTGACTAATTCTCTAGGATCAAGTTGTGGTTTTTTAATAAGAGGTTTAATAACAGCCAGCTTAAAAGTTTTTGGTACATATCCTAGTGATAAAGATGAATTAACAATATGAAGAAGAGGATCTATGACCTCTGGAAGCATCTCTTTCAATAGCTTATTTTCTTCAAAAAGTTTTGAAAAATAGGCAGATCTAGCAGTTTTTAAGGCCTTTCTGTACTCAATCATTCTCTCTCTCCACAAAATGCGAAATACTTCTAGTTTTGTTTTCTTCCAGCTGCGCTCCATTTTTCTAGCTGCTGTTTTTAGGGCCCGAGTGTGCTCATTTTACCATGGCGTTGGATTAATTTCCTTAATCTCTTTTAACTCTCTGAGGTCTGAAAACGCACATGCGCGTTTTGCAGTTTTTTTTTCACATTGCAGTAAAACAGACTTAAAATACTCCGTCATTTTTTGTCATAGAGACATAAGTAATACATCAATTGAAACTATAGAATGTGTTCTTTTATTTGTGTACATTCACAATCAAAATAAAACTTTGTGCTTTTTAAAAATAAATAAAATATACAGGGTGTGCTGTCCTGCCGTCTCCGTCTCTGCAAACATCATTCTAAAACGTCACTAAAAGTAACTAAAATAGACGGCTTATACATGCTACATGGACATGAGAGATATGTCTTTGGAAAGCTTTAAGTATCTACTTTTAAACGAAACAAATAAATTCTAAAACAAATATTCTCCCTTTATGTAATCAGTATAAAAGTAAAGAGAGGTACTGTTTCTCCTGTCTGACCTAATTATCTTTAATGTGTGCCCGCCCACGCGCAGAGCGCTCTATTCATAAGATAATGTGCTGAGGCGATCTATGCAAACTGTAAACGCCCCTAACAGCGTCTTAAAAAGCATAAAGTTTCATCAGATTCATTCGCTTTCCTGCGCGTTTGGAAGATGGCATGCTACACAGGTGAGCAGGCTCTTCAGATGGTCCTGGACAGTGAGGAAGAGTTCACTTTTTCCTCGGAAGAAGAACACGACCCTGACGATGAACGTCTGTATTTTGAAGAGCGACTTGATCCAGCTGAAGATACAGTTTCTGATGAGTAAGTGATTTAGTTTTACTTAAATTACTTGACGTGTTTTTTTCTATATAAGCGTACATATATATTTGCATTATATTTACATCTATCTATATAACTATATATATAACTTTATATCATAAAAATGCTTATAAATAGAATGCTTTTCTGTTGATATACTTAAATTATTTGACGTGTTTTTTTTATAAGCGTTCATTTGCCTTATATTTACATCTATCTATCTATCTATCTATATATATATATATAAAACTTTATCTCATAAAAACTGCTTATAAATAGAATGCTTTTCTGTTGATATTCGACTTGTTATTAATATGCATAAATACGTTGGATACACTCGTTAGATCTATTAACTGCATGCAGTTAATTAGCGTATATGATAGGCATCTATGCGCGAACGTGTTGCTATTTGCTATATGTGCTAACTGATATAGCAGACTGTAAACGTTTACACATTCGCACACTTTGTCCGGTAACGGCCAATTGACAGACATATACAGCATGCTTGTATACCTGTTAATTTCCTGTCAGTTATGCATAGCTAATGGTATGAGAGTAGTATCTTATATGCTAATAATAACAGGTTTTTTTTGACAACTTTTTTTTTTTAGGAATGTGGATCCATCACTCTCGCATTCACCTGCAATTCCCACTAGGAGGAGGGCACGCAGCAACACAGGTGGAAATGAGAAAGAGTAAGTACATGTTTACCCACTATATGTGCTAAATGATATAGCAGGCTGTAAACGTTTACACATTCGCACACTTTGTCCGGTAACGGGCAATTGACAGACATATACAGCATGCTTGTATACCTGTTAATTTCCTGTCAGTTATGCATAGCTAATGGTATGAGAGTAGTATCTTATATGCTAATAATAACAGGTTTTTTTTGACAACTTTTTTTTTTTAGGAATGTGGATCCATCACTCTCACATTCACCTGCAATTCCCACTAGGAGGAGGGCACGATCCATCACTCTCACATTCACCTGCAATTCCCACTAGGAGGAGGGCACGCAGCAACACAGGTGGAAATGAGAAAGAGTAAGTACATGTTTACCCACTTTATGGTAGGCCTATGTACACTACCATTCAAAAGTTTGAAATCTGTAAGATTTTTCATGTTTTTAAAATAAGACAAAAAATGTATTAAAAGTACAGTAAAAACAGTAATATTGTGAAATATTATTACAATTTAAAATGACTGTTTTCTATTTGAATATATTTAACAAAGTCATTTATTCTTGTGATGTCAAAGCTGAATAAATGTAGCCTTGGTGAGCAGACAAAACGTATTTAAAAAACATTAAAAATCTTAGTGATCCCAAACCTTAGAACGGTAGTGTATGTATATATGTGTCTGTATGGTTTTCTTTCTTATGCGTGCACAATATATTAGCATTAGTGTTTGGTAATGTTAATATATAAAATAATAAACATTATATTAGTATTAGTTATTGATGATGCACATAGTATAGCTCCTTGTGTAATAACCATCTCACTGTTTTTTTTTTCTCCAGCTATAGCCCTAATGAGAGTGCTCCAAAACCCCTTGCAAAAAAGCCCAAGACAAACATTCAGACAAGCAACAGGCATTCAGCTCTGTCATGGAAAACAGATAATGACACTGACATGGTTCCACAGACTCTGAGATTCCTACCTGCACGGGAACCTGGACCACAGCTGCGTCCTGCTGATGAACACACTCCTAAGAGTCTCTTCAAAATGTTTTTTTCTGAGGATGCAGTTTCAACTCTATGCCAGAACACCAATGCTCAGGCTGCCAGGGCAGTTGCAAAGGGATGTCAATATAAATGGACAGATATCAGCATCGGTGAGATGTACCGCTACATTTGGCTGCTGTTTTACATGGCTATGGTGAAGATGAGCTCCATCAGTGACTACTGGCGGCAGAGCAGTCTTTTCTCTGTGCCTTTTCCTGCTACAATCATGTCAAGAGACAGATACCGCACCATGTCATGGAATGTGCACATGAGCCACCCAGATGAAGACAAGGAGAATGACAGAAAGAGGGGAACAGCTGATCATGACAGTCTTTTCAGGGTCAAACCACTCATGGACACAATCCACTATGCTTGTAAAGCAATGTACCATCCTAAACGGAACTTGGCTGTGGATGAAAGAATGGTGGCATGTAAAGCAAACACTGGAATGAGACAATACATGAAAGCCAAGCCAACCAAGTGGGGCTTCAAGTTGTTTGTCCTTGCTGATTCATCAAATGGATACACTGTGGACTTTTCTGTGTACACAGGAAAGAACAACTTTCCCACAGGCCATGGACTATCATATGATGCGGTGACATCTCTTCTGGACTGTAAAGGTTTAGGCTCCGGGTACCATCTGTACATGGACACTTTCTACACAAGTCCTAAGCTCCTGACAGACTTGTTTGCCATGAAGTTTGGTGCCTGTGGGACATACAGAGACAACAGGAAGGACTGCCCTCGTAATGCAGCTAATTCACTCTCTAAAAAATCTGCCAGAGGATCCATCAGGTGGATTCGGGATGGAGCTCTTGTATTTGTCAAGTGGATGGACACACGAGAGGTATCTGTCTGTTCTACCATCCATGCGGCTTATAGTGGAGACACTTTGCAGAGGAGGGTGAAATCACAAGGTACATCGAGGACAAAGACATTTCCGTGTCCTGCACCTGTGACTGCATACAACAAACACATGGGGGGTGTCGACCTGTCTGATCAGCTGATACAATACTACACAACACAACACAAAACAATGAAGTGGTACAGAAAGATCTTTCTACACTTCCTGGACATTGCTGCCACAAACGCTTTCATTATACACAAAGACCTATACGGTACCATGACCCATAAAGAGTTCATAGAACAGCTTATTGCAGAGCTCTGTGGTGTGTCGTCACAGAAAGCAGCTCCAAAACGGACCAAAAGTGACCATGTACCGGTTCCAGGAGCAGAGCTGACATCAGATGCAAGGAACATTGCCACCGCTGGTCGTCGGAACTGCATGCTTTGCCAAGTACAGCTTGGTAAAAGGCAAGACACACCTTGGAAATGCCAGGCATGTGACGTTCACTTGTGTCTTCAGTTGAAAAGGAACTGTTTTCAAAAATGGCACACAGATGGTGATTCTCTGTTCACCACCTCCCAATGACCATTGGGCTGCAAAGATTATCTATATGTGAAAAACCTTACCTTTATGTGCCTGTATACACAAAATGTGCCTTTGACCCTAGTTTATATTTGGATTATATTGTTAACTTTATTTTAAATAAAAAAAACAAAAAACAATGATATGTCTTTGCATTTTCTTAGTTGACTCAGTCACATTCCTGACTGAATGGCTCATTATGTGATTCATTAGGGGCAGGGTCTTAATCTCCCCAGGTGTAAATCACTTCATTATTCATGAAGAGTCACGCCTCTTCGCATATGGCCTACCTAAACAAAAAGTGTTTTAGAAATTTAAAATCAATACAATGTTTTATGTTTCAGAGTAGGGAGGATCATTTCCACATCATTTTGAAGCAAAAACCAGGGTTCCCACTCTTTTTCAGCGATCATTTTTCAGGACTTTTCCAGGACATTTTCAATTTTACTTTGGCAGGAATAAAAGACAAGGATCATGCCCTACAGTAATATATTGCTCTTCAAGTCTTTAAAAGGCGTACAGTTTATAGCCATGACTTAACTATAAAATCAGTTTTTAATGAGCTCTCAATCATACATTAAGTTTATGGAAGCTTGTTTCCGCCACAGAATAAAAAAATTAAAAAGTTAATTGCGACTTTTTATTTCGCTATTCTGACTTTTCTCGCAATTCCGAGTTTATATCAAAATTATGCGATTTATAATTCTGACTTTATAACATAATTGCGAGTTTATAACATCACATAATTCTGACTTTATAACAAAAAATTGCAAGTTTATATCAAGCAATTCTGACTTTAACATGCAATTGTGAGTATATATTTCGCAATTCTGACTTTATATCAAGCAATTGTGAGTTTATATAACAATTATGTAAGCCTGCAATTGCAAGAATTATTTAGAATATTGAGTTAGGCAAGGCAAGGCAAGGCATTTTTATTTGTATAGCACATTTCATACACAATGGTAATTCTAAGTGCTTTATATAAAGAAGAATAATAAAAATAGAACATAAGGAATAGAAATAACAGTAAAAACAGAATTTTGCTATCTGGATGGAAGAGCTAGGAAGTCTTAGGGAGTTTTTTGTTGTTTTTGTTGTCCGTCAGAGTGGATCTAAACGGATCTATCCATCAGAGCGGATCTGAATGGATGTTCTTACATTTCACACACACACCGCTCTCACACAAACACAACATCCCCAAATCGCAGTTCTTCAACTCATTCCCTTACGACCTTAAGTCTTATGACCACTCAACGTTAAGTTAAAAAGTTGCAATTACCTTTTCATTTTTTTATTCAGCGGCAGAAACAAGCTTTCATAGTTTATTGCCATGACTTAACTATAAAATCAGTTTTTAATATAAGCTCTTAATCATACATTATGACAAATTGTTCTCGTTACCAGTGTCCTTTTCATAGCAAAAAATATGGAAACTATTTTAATGTTTTGTTTAACTTTTTGAAAATAAAAATATTAGTCAAAGACAAAGTCGATGAACAACAAAGACATCCACAACACGTAATACAATATGTGGCAGGTCTATTAGTCTGCATTTACGCAATGCACACATCTATTTTGACATTATAATTTTCTGTCCCGTCCAATGCTGGTTATCACCATGTCAATCAATATAATTTTGGTTTCAATCCCGCATTTAAATAAGTTAGTCATTCCCAAAACTTTGCAGTGTGTATACTTAGCAGCATGAAAAACTTTTTTTTTTTTTCAAATTGCAAATCGGTTATATACAGATTTTCCCTTTTTAATCACTGCAGCTGTCAATCACTTCAGTGGAAACTCACAAAGTTCTGCACTGTTGTGAAAACTCCTGTTATAATCAATGAAGCTGGCTACACTGCACAATGAATCTCTTATTGACCTTATATTGCATAAAAATGATTAGTTAGCAAGTTACTGAATTAGGTAGCTGCTTACCAATTACTATTTACTGCATACATTTGAGCAGTTAATAGAATTAGCTAACTGCTGCAAATGGCAACACAAAACTAAACATCATCATTGAAAATACTACTCTCACGTCAAAACTCAGCATTCCTGAACATCGCACTTTCTGCAACTAACAGTAATTGTTTTTGGCCAGTGATAAACTCTTTGTTCTCAGCTGAAGAACTTTCTAAAAAATAATTTTCAACGACAACAACAAGATTTTCCAGGACATTTTACATTTTCTCTAATTTTCCATGTGTTTTCCAGGACTGGAAAGTTTGTCATCAATTTTCCAGGTTTTCAAGGTTTTCCAGGACGAGTGGGAACCCTGAAAAACTCTACACTAAAATATACAATTCTCAAAAGTCTTGTGAAAAAACATTTAGTATGCATTTTGAGGCATTGTTTCAGTTACTTTTTTTTTTTTTTTTTTCAAAAACTATGCATATACGTAATACTCTCAAAAATACTAACATGTACATACTTGTTGCTCACATATTATGGTAGGGCCCAAAATCAGCCTCAGACTCCAGAGGGTTAACCCTCTGGAGTCTGAGGGTGATTTGGGGCCTGGAGAAGTTTTGACATGCCCTGACATTTGTGTTTTTTTCAGTTGTTTATAAACATATAAATGACACAAGTGTCATTACACTGTATTCAGCACAAACTAGGCTACAATAATATGTGAGGAACATGTATGTACATGTTTGTGTTTTTGAAGGAATAATATTTATGCGTGGTTATTGAAAAAACAAAAAACTTAAGTCACTGAAATAAGGCCAAAAAAAGGATAGTAAATCTGTGTTTACAATACTTTAGGGTATTGGAGGTTGTAGACTAGAGTTTTTGCTTCAGAATTATGTAAAAATTATGCTGACTACTCTTTCATTTATAACAATATATTGATTTAGTTTTTGTAAGACACTTTTTGCCAAGGAACACCGTATGCATGGAGGCGTGAATCATCGTGAATAATGATGAATAATGGCTCATTCTCACCTGAGAAGACAAAAGAATTGAATAATAATGAGCTGAAATGACTTGCATATTAATGAGGCATTTCAGTCAGGTAGGCTGTGAAAAAAACCTTCTGTGATGTCT
>RJVU01019258.1:8622595-8696964 GCA_003731715.1 Anabarilius grahami | reverse complement strand
CTGGTATGCTAAGGCGATGAAACTGATCAGGAAGATTATTTATAAAGCGATCTTTAGTGGTAGAAGTGATGGTTCTACCATATTTATGGCAGGGAGGCAGTTTAGCCGCTTTGACTAAATGTAGTATACACAAGACTAGGTAATGATCTGAGATGTCGTCACTCTGCTGCAGAATTTCAACGGCATCAATATCGATTCCATGTGACAAAATTAGATCTAAAGTATGATTACGACAATGAGTGGGTCCTGACACGTGTTGTCTAACACCAATAGAGTTTAGAATGTCTGTAAATGCCAATCCCAATGAGTCTTTTTTATTATCTACATGGATATTAAAATCACCAACAACAAGGACTTTATCTGCAGCTAGTACTAATTCTGATAGAAAATCGGCAATTTCTTTGATAAAGTCTGTATTGTGTCCTGGTGGCCTGCATACAGTAGCCAGCACAAATGTCAACTTACATAATGTTACGTAAAGCACCATCACTTCGAAGGAATTATATTTGAAAGACTTCTGGCTGATACTGTAAATATTACTATAAATTACAGCAACACCTCCCCCTTTGCCTTTCTGTCGAGGATTGTGTCGATAATCATAACCTTGAGGGCTAGATTCATTTAAAGTAATGTAATCGTCCGGTTTTAGCCAGGTTTCTGTCAAACACAGCACATCTAGATTATTGTATGTGATAATATCGTTTACAATAAGTGCTTTTGAAAGTGATCTAATATTTAACAACCCAAGCTTTATCATTTGTTTATCATTATTATCTCTATTTTTTATTTGTTGAACATCCATTAAATTTTTACCATTAAATGGGTTTGGAAGTTTTTTGTTTTTACTAATTCGGGGTACAGACACAGTCTCTATGTGATAATATCTAGGTGCGAGAGTTTCTATGTGTTGGGAATTATCTGACTTCTGTAACGTGAGGCAGCTAGCAGACGGTCGGTTTAGCCAGTCTGTCTGCTTCCTGACCTGGGCCCCAGTTTGTCATGTTTTAGTTCTAAGACTATGTGCCATATTACTAGAGAGAAGAGCAGCACCATCCCGGGACGGATGAATACCATCTCTTTTCAACAGGTCAGGTCTGCCCCAAAAACTTTTCCAATTGTCTATGAAACCTATATTATTCTGCAGACACCACTTAGACAGCCAGCCATTGAGTGATGATAATCTGCTAACTATCTCATCACTCCTACGAACAGGAAGGGGACCAGAGCAAATTACTTCTCCTGACATTGTACTTGCGAGTTCACACACCTCTTTAATGTTAATTTTAGTGATCTCCGACTGGCGAAGTCGAACATCATTTGTGCCGACGTGAATAATAATTTTAGAGTATTTACGATTAGCATTAGCCAGCACTTTTAAATTTGCTTTGATGTCAGGTGCTCTGGCTCCCGGCAAACATGTGACTATGGTGGCTGGTGTCTCTATTTTCACGTTCCGTGTACTGGAATCGCCAATAACTAGGGCACTTTCAACAGGATTCTCAGTGGGTGCGTCACTGAGTGGGGAGAACCTGTTTGATGTTCTTACTGGAACGGAAGAGTGGTGTTTTCGACGGCTAGGCCGCCTCACCGTCACCCAAGTGCCCTGCTGCGCGGGCTCTACAGCCGGAACCGAACAATGTACAGAGTTCACTAAGCTAGTCGCATCCAAAACAGTATCTGAAGCCCCTGCATTCTTACTATCCTCGATTAAAATTTGGATATGTGTCTCTAATTCTGAGATTCTCTCTGTCAGCCTGACTATTTCCCTACATTTATGACATGTAAATCCCTCGTCGCTGACAGAGAGAGCTATACTGAACATGTGACAAACTGAACACGAAATAACACTGGGAGAGGATGACATGACTCACCGTGTTTGTAGACTGATCCGAGTTACCACAGCTGTTTGATGAACGCGTTGAAAAAGAAGCGCGCGAGACTGATGACAAGTTAACAAGCTAGCGAGATGCAAACGCGTTGTGACAGCGATTTAGATTCAAAGATTACAAGCTAGCGACGTCAGTTTAATGTGGTAGGCAATAATAATAATGTAAGCAACAATGAATAAAAGTAAGAGAAAACAAAGCTATACGGAGACGCAAAACACCGGCAGCAAGGCAGACAGGAGCCATTTATTCATGACAAAGAGCTCATTCAGTCCCATCACTGCACTGTTGTTTGCCGTTTCCCCATGATACGACCAGAGCTGAAGTTTGGGCGTGGGCGGCTGGCTTGTTGTGGCCTGAGAACACACATGGAATTATGATTCCATTGTGTCTGTTCACCTCAGTCTGTGCCTGTTCAGCTGTGTTGTTGCCCTTCAGACACTGTAACACTGGCTAAAATAAAACAACCAGAGTCACACAAAATATGAGGGGGATCATCCACCAACTGTATTTCAAAGTATTTAACCCCATTACAATATAAATCAAAAAAAGAAAAAACTTTCATCTGAAAAAATACATAATTGAACATAACCCCATACAGACATGAGACCACACTACCTTACAACACACTTCTTATAGGGGTAGAGAATACAAAAGGTCACAGATGAACATTGATGATGGAACACACTGTGGTTAATGTCCATATTAAGAATCCAGTCCTTATTCCAGAACAAGCATCAAGGAACATCACAAGAATAAATCAGTCCAAATGAGTATTCAGGATGTAATGAGTATTCAGGATGAAATAGTCTTTACTCTTTTCAGTACTAATGGTTGATGATTGGTACAGCCCATGCACCCACAAAAGAAAACCCTTTGTATACAAACAAAATTAAATGATAATCAGACCAAACATTAAACATTCCATTTACATATATTTACAACCCAACCAACAAAACAAAAAAACTCACTTACAATGTACTGAAAGAACAATGTTCTTAAAAATAGGGCCCATACAAGCACTGTGGATGCCTCTCTCACTCTTTTAAATAAGGTTCAAAACCATCTAGATAAGTCAAATTCTTATGTTTTCGAATACTCTTCATGGATTTCTCATCCGCTTTTAATACTGTCCAACCTCATCTTCTTTTAAAGCGCCTCTATGAGTTAGGTGCTAGTAGTTGGATGATTTTATGGATTAAGGAGTTTTTAAAAGGTCGCCCTCAGCGAGTTTGTGTTAATAATGTTATGTCGGATTGCTTGGTTTTAGATACTGGGGTACCGCAGGGATGTGTACTGTCTCCAATACTTTTTTCCGTATACATAAATGAACTGAAGTGCAATGACGATAACCTTACCCTTATAAAATATGCCGATGATATGGCATTGGTTTCATGTCAGAAAGAAATGAACTGCACCTCATATTTTGAGTACATTGACAGTATTATCTGTTGGTTTGAGAGTAGTTTTTTACATCTTAATATTGAAAAGACAAAAGAGCTATGTTTGAGAAATCAGTTGAGAAGAGTAGATACCGTATCTGAATATTAACCAGTTGTCATAAAGGAAAAAACTGTAGAGCAGGTCTCGAATTTTAAATATTTGGGTACAATTATAGATGAGAAACTTAATTTTGAAAGTAATGTGGAGTACGTTCATAAAAAAGCACGACAACGCCTGGGTCTCCTCAGGAAACTGAGAAGCTTTAATATCGGTCAGCAGACCCTAACTATGTTATATCGATCAATGATTGAGAGTATTCTCACATATAATATTGTTTCATGGTACGGCAATCTAACATTAAAACAAAAGAACAAACTCTCACAAATAATTAATCAAGCAAATAAGATTACTGGACAAAAACAACAGCCACTTCAGAGCTTGTTCGTTCATTTCATGGGTAAAATGGCAATTGCTATTTTTAAAGATAACACACATCCTCTTCACTCTGCTTTTGAATTGCTCCCATCTGGACGTAGACTAAAAATTCCCTTGGCTAGAAAAAATTTCTATAAAAGATCTTTTTTTCCATTGGCAGTGATTATCTTGAATCGTACAGTATTTTAATTGAAACAATAGAATGGCTGTTGATATTTTTTACTTTTCTTTCTTACAGTGTTTAATTATAGAATTGTGTTGTTGATGTGTGATGTGATTTCTAAGCAGGAAATGTATGTTACAGTGTCAAAGAAAAATTTCCTCTCTGTGAAAACAGACTGGACAATAAAGTTCAATCCAATCCAATCCAATACAACGGCTTGAACAGAGATGAGCTCCTAGCCCTGCTACAGCACATGGCTACAATCTTACTCACTCTCCTATAAAAGGGTGAGCTAGCATGGTTACCCTCCTAAACTCCCCCTAGTGATAGGGAGGGAACCCCCCAGTAGAAGGTGGAACCGTTAAAAAAACATTTTACTTTTTCGACATGGTAAGTATCACATTGATCAGGATGGTCTACAATTGCAACTACATAGTTTACTTTGTTGAGCTGCTTTTTAATCTTTGCAGGACGTTCCCACTAGTACTTCTATTGACGGGTTTGAGCCTGTACAACATTTTCTCGAACTCTTTCCAGGAGAGCTTGTGTGCGTTCAATGACATCATAACCTTTGTCCAGATTGGGAGGTTGTTGTGCCAGATGCTCCAAAGGACCCTTGAGTTTATGTCCGAGTGCAATCTCAGCTGGAGTATAGGCTGTGCTTTCCTGCCATGAAAAGTTCATTGCAAAACAGAACTTGGAGATCCATCTGTCCCAGTGTCTATGATTCTTCTTGACAAATGAGATGATCATGGTCTTGAGAGTTTTGTTGATTCTTTCGGTGAAGTTAATCTGTGGATGATGTGATGTGGTAAGTTTCTGGGTCACTCCCCATCTTTTACAGGTGATGTTTATCAGTTGGGAAGTAAATTGAGGACCACGGTCTGAAACCAAGTAAGCAGGTGTTCCCCAGCGAGTAAAGATTTCTCTTATGAGGATCTCAGCTATTAGAGGGGCTTTTGCTGTTCTTATTGAGAATAGTTCAACCCACTTACTGCAGTAGTCCACAATGACCAACAGATACTCATACTGTTTAAAGGGGTGGTTCATTGCGATTTCACTTTTTTAACTTTAGTTAGTGTGTAATGTTGCTGCTTGAGCATAAACAGTATCTGCAAAAGTACAGCGCTGAAAGTTCAATGCAAACGGAGATATTGTCTTTTAAAGTTATAGCAGTTTAATGCCTACAAAAATGACCAGTTTGGACTACAACAAGCTTCTTCCCAGGTTGGTGACAATTAACATAAACCCTACCCCCAAGAACCGCAACAAAGTGGGCGAGGCCATGTTGCGTGGCATTATGGAAGCAGAAGAGTTGTGTACGCCGGACGTGAGCGACGCGACACGTCAAAAGATAATATAACCCATTATAATCTATGATATTTTCTACACTGAATGCGGTGCGGAAGACAGCTTCCACAATCTACACATGTTCAATGCTGGATTTGCACAAAGGCTATTACTGAAAGATGAAGCAGTTCCTACTTTAAAAGCAGAAGCTGCTGTTTATTGGACCCAAACTGTAAGTACGTTTTATTGTTTGTACATGTCTTTTAAATGTATAGTTCTGTCGCTGTTTTTTGGTTGCATCAAGGACATAAACAAAGACCATCGCGTTTTGGCTTCGCTAGCCAGTTAGCTAAATTCTATTGCATACTTCTCCAACAAATACCAACAAACTTCTATGTTCATAGACAAACAGTTGTTCATGCTATAAATTAAACGATACCTTTACAAAAATGCTATTACTCAGTCTTGTATTCAGCTACAGAAATGCTTTAATCAGGATAAAACCGTATATTGAAAGCTAACAAACAGCAGTAACATTTAATGACAGCATATCTAAACACTTTGACACAAATACAAAATACCATTCATAAACGTCCTTTAAAAGCCGCGATTGCAGAGGTTCTGCTTGACCTTCTTCATCTGGGTCTGATTCGGGCTCAATTTGATACAGCAATATAGACGCCATTATTTACATTTCCACTGAAGCACATGTAACAACTAATGGTAAGGGGCGTGGCGTTTCCGGACGCTTCAGCGAATTACAATACACTGGTCCAGCTAACCAATCGGAGCCCATTGCGTATTTTGGAGGGAGTGGCTTCATAGAACCAGGAAGTCAAACGAGCCGTTCAAATGACAATGGAAACAGCTGTGTAGAATAAAGGTAAAATATATGAAAAATATGGCTAACAAACAGCAGCATTAAGAAGCATAAAAAAACCGAAGCATTAAGACATGTTAAATTGCGCCCCAAAAACACAATCAAGCCTAGAAAAAACCACTGAACCACCCCTTTAAGACTTTTCAGGAATGGCCCCATCGAGTCAATACCAAGCATGTAACCAGGCTCTACAACTAGAGTGGATTGCAAATGACCTGTCAGCTTGGTTATATGAGGCTTGTACTGCTGACATATTGGGCATCATTTACAATAAATCCCAGGTGTCTTTGTGAATCATCGGCCAAAACACCACATTGAGCAATCGGCTCAGGCTCTGTTGGGCAACAAATCCTCCGCCATGGTCTTGTGTAGTCTTCATTCGTCCCAAATGCCCACTTAATGGATTATCATGGGCATATTACAGAAACTACTGCCTTAGAGGAGCTGGGACAACTACTTGCAGGGACTGACACTCATGAGGATGGGGTGTGCATCTAAACAGAGTGCCATTACATATGGTATAATGAATATGGTTAGGGTCTACAGTTTTAGCTTTGGCAGCATGAGCAGTTGTTTTTAAGTTAGATTGTATAATTTCAAGATTTACAGAAAAAAAAACAGCATGGGTCTGACTATAGTTTTGTGAAATTATTCTACATAAGACACCTGCACAAAACAAAAATAGCAGATGGACTGAATGAAAATGCAAATGCACTCTCTAACAGTAGGTGGAACAGCAGCGATATAGCATTTCCTAGGTTACCGTTGTACACAAAGCAGCACTGTCCTTATAAAATAGTCTACTTATAAGGAGATCAAAACTTTTCTGAAGACAGTTCCCTTCTAAGTTACATTCATATAAAACCCAATTCAATATTTATATTTTTCTTCCTATATTTCACAAACAGTGAGCTTGGCCTGGTACAGTATTTGCTCTGCTGGGGCGTGTGTGTTCTTCTCTTTGCGTCCGGATTCAGCATGTGCCTGTGTTAACGTCCTGTTTACGTTAACGTTGAGTAATATTTCCACACAAACGACAGTTTGGGAAATTATTGCAAAAGCAGTTTGTTTGCAAGTCCAGGATAGATATTGGCCAAAATAAAACTAGTAACCATTCGGATTTATGGCTGGTGGACCATGCATAACTGATTTTTTATTATTTACATATCCCCGGGCCGGATTGGACACCTTTGTGGGCCATATTTGGCCCGCGGGCCTTGTGTTTGACACCTGTGTTGTAAGATGAGAAGTTGGTCGACGACGATTGAACACCCAAGTGAGTGCAGAATTATCAGTGACTACTTCAAAATATCGACCCTCTAGATATTGTCGCCATTTTTCCACAGCCCACACTACAGTAAGGCATTCCTTTTCAGTTGCGGCACAAGATTTTTCAGTACCTTGTAACAGGCGGGATGCATACGCTATTACGTGTTCTACATCAATGTTTTTTTTAGTTAAGACAGCTCCTAAGCCTGTGTCAATGGCATCCTTTTGCACAGTAAAAGTTTTGTTGAAGTCTGGGGGCTTCAACACTGGAGCTTTTTTCAAAGCATCTTTTAAGTCTTCAAAAGATTGTTGGCGTTCAGGTGTCCATTCCCATAATGCATTCTTCTTCTTAAAGGATTAGTTCACTTTTAAATGAATGAATTTAGCCCAAGCTTTACTCACCCTCAAGTCATCCTTGGTGTATATAACTTTATTCTTTCTGATGAACATAATCGCATAAATATTAATAAATATCCTGACGCATCCAAGCTTTATAATGGCAGTGATAGGGATCATTGAGTATGAGCTGAAGTGCTTCCATCCACATCCATCCATCATAAATTTGTGCTCCACATGGCTCCGGGTGGTTAATAAAGGCCTTCTGAAGCGAAGCGATGCGTTTGTGTAAAAAAAAAAATCCATATTTAACAAGTTATAAAGTAAAATATCTAGTTTCTGCACGAGCTGCCTTCCGTATTCAGCGTACGCAGAAAGAGTAAAACTCTTGCGGTTCACAAAGCTAACGCTACGTCCTACGCCTTCCCTATTCAACTTATGGAAAAAGTGTAACTGACGTGATGCCAGTTTACACTTTCTTCGTAACTTCAATATGGAATGCGGTCTGGCTGAAGCTACATATTTTACTTCATAACTTGTTTAAATATGGATATTTTTTGACACAAACGCATCACTTCGCTTATTAACCCCCGGAGCTGTGTGAACAGCAAAGGTATGGCTTTGGTCTTCGTCTACTGGAGGAGGAGGAGGTGACGGTAGATGTTCTAACTCTCCATCATTATCATAAGTTTCTGATTCATTATCTGATTCTAGATATAAACTACCCAGTGACTGGATATGTTCTTGTAATGGCTCACTTCGAGTGACAAAGGGGCCTGCAGTAAAGTCTGGATCAAGGCTCGGTGTGGACTCATCCTCTACCTCAGTATTAGATGTGGCCATTTTACATTATCTGGAGGTGGGAACAACTATCAGTACTCACTATGGTTACATATTGAAAAATCTAAATATATAACATTTACAAAACATCATTCAAAAGTATACCCCTAACACATTACAATGCTAAAAAAGGCAAGAACGCTTTTAATAAATGTCCACACAAATTTAAGTGTCAAAATAGATTAAATCAAGGTGGGTCCCTGCTCGGGCACCAAATTATGTAACATCGGCTAAAATATAACAACCTGAGTCACACAAAATCTGAGGGGGATCATCCACCAACCGTATTTTGAAGTATTTAACCCCATTACTATATAAATCAAAAAAAGTAAAACCAAACATTCATCGGAAAAAATACATCATTGAACATAACCCCATACAGACATGAGACCACACTACCTTACAACACTCTTCTTATAGGGGTACAGAATACAAAAAGATCACAGATGAACATTCTCCTTTGGCCAACAAATTAATCTTACAGGTCAGAAGTCTGATTGGGATCGGAACATTCAAAACATTTAATCCAGTTCCATCTGGTTGAAGAGTAGATTCATCATGCTGTTATGGAGACGGGTTTTAAGGATCTGTGCTGTCGTGTCGACGAGGCCTTCACAGGGGATAGTCTATTTGACGCAATCTCTGCAGACACTTCAGGGATGTGTTCGGCTTTGTGTCTATGCGCAGGTCCTCCATCTTATCTGGATATGGCCCGGATCTGGCTGACTATGGTTTTAGACCATCGGATGTGTATCATTATATTGAGCTACTGCCCTGATGCATTGTGGCACACGAACACTCATACAGACAGTAGCTGCACATCATGTGAAGATCGCGTACACAGAGAGGAGCTCAGAAACTCGTTGTCAATGCTGTCCTGTGATTTATCTCTAAAATAGCTTAGAAAATCTAAATTTATTTATTTTTCTACTTTTGAAGTAACTGCTTACAACCCACAGCTTCACAATTAATAGAGAGATGGTATGACTAATTCATACATGCAAACGCTCTCATTAATGCATTCAAATAAATGTACTGGTACTGTGCTAATTTATCTGTATCCGATTTTTGTATCCGAAATCTGTAAGAAATGTTACGAACCATAGATAAAATAACTGCTGAAAGTCAGCTATTATGTCAGAGCACTGATTACACTGTATTCAGCACAAACTCTGCTAAAATATGTGAGCAGCATGTATGTAAAAGTTTGTTGTTTGAGAAAATTACGTTTATGCGTAAAAAACCCATGAAGAATATTTGTTCACAAGACTTTTGAAAAATGTATGTTGTAGGCTAGAATTTTTGCTTCAAAACAATGTGAAAATCATTCTTCCCACTCATTCATATAAAACAATATATTGATTTAAAATATATGACATGTTTTGTGTCAGAAGGCTGTATGCGGGGAGGGCATGAATGATCATGAATGATGTGTTTCACACCTGGGAAGAAAAAGACCCTCCCCTAATGGGCCGATCAGCTAAATGGGACTGTTAGGGAACTAGAACAAAGAATGTGAGATTTTTTTTTTTTAAAGGCTTTTAAATTGATTGTAATTTATTTACAGCACAAAAAAGGCACATTATTGAGCACATTGATCTAAACACAGAGACTTAAAACAGTCACACACCTTTGTGCCATTCCTGAAACAGATTCTGTTCAACATACCTGTCATTTCCATGGTGGTTTTTTTTTTTTTCATTTTGCCATGTTCATGTAGATGCTTGCTGATGTTTGTCACGGTTCGCAGGTCTGTGGATTCCTGTTCTGTTGTGTGTGTGGGTGTGTGGGTGTGTATGTCTTGACTGTCACGTGTGGTTGCTGGGCAACCCACGAGCGCTGATTAGCGATCAGCTGCAGCTGTTGCTTGTCAGCACTGCTATTTAATGTCTCTGTGTTTGTTCGTTCATTGTCGGATTGTTCTGTTGGCTCACGCTGTGTTCCTTTTAGTTCTGCCTTTCGTCTCCTGGGTTCCTGCCGCTGTTCAGAGTGGCTGTTCAGAGTGGATGTTTATCTCGTCTGGTGTTCCTGCCGCTGTTCAGAGTGGATGTTTATCTCGTCTGGTGTTCCTGCCGCTGTTCTGAGTGGATGTTTATCTGTCTGGTGTTCTGCGTTGGATAGCGTTTGGAGATCAGCCCATTGTAGTCCCTGTGCTGCCAACGGACCAGCTGTACCGCAGTCTTCCGACCACTTACGTTGTTCCTCTGATCTTGTGCTTTCCCTCAATAAAGGAGTTTTGTCACTTGCAATTGAATCTCGAGTTATCAATCCTGACATAACAATCCGACCATAATGGATTCAGCAAGTGGTGAGTGGAGAAACTTCATTGTTAGTAACAATGTTCGTTTGGATCAACAAGATGAACAGATCTTGGCTACGGGTCGTGCGGTACAAGCGTTGGTGGCACAGGTGTCGGAGGTTACTGCCCAGCTCCGGCAATTTAGAGCTGACTTCAGCGGAGCGCCCACTGTGCCCACCCCGCCATCTGTTTCCCCTTCCGCAGCACAGCCAGATCATCGCGCCGAGCCTCGTCTTCCACCTCCTGCTCAATATGCTGGTGAGCCACAGTTATGTCGAGCTTTTGTGACAAAGTGCTCGTTGTTTTTCACTCTTCAACCCACGTCGTTTCCTACGGAGCAGTCTAAAGTGGCGTTAATGATCACGTTGCTGTCGGGACGCGCTGCGCTCTGGGGAACAGCGGTGTGGGAGAGACAATCACCATGCTGCGACTCGTTCCAGTCCTTCACGAAGGAGTTAAGGAGGGTGTTTGATCGGTCCGTTTCGGGACGGGAAGCGGCTCGTAAACTGAGGGAGTTACAACAAGGTGATCGCTCAGTTACTGACTATTCCATTGATTTTCGCACCCTAGCGGCAGAGACAGGATGGAACGAGGAGGCACAGTGGGACAACTTCCTGCATGGGTTGGCTGACCGTGTCCAACGGGAGATCGTCGGGTTGGATCTACCCACAACTCTGGATGGACTGATCGAACTAGCGATTAGAGTGGATAGCCGTCTGCAACGTCGTGATCAACAAAGGCGTTCAGGTTTCTTCCCTGAGCGGGAGTTCGCCGGCGACACGGTCAGTCCCGTCTTAGATCACGAACCCATGCAGGTGGGCAGAACCCGGCTGACCAGGGAGGAGAGAGAGCGTCGACGGACAAATGGGTTGTGTCTCTACTGCGAAGCAAGTGGACATGTCGTTTCTAATTGTCCGGTAAAAGCCAGAGCCCGTCAGTAGACTTGAGGCTATTGACGGGTGGAATTTAATTCGAGAAATCCTCTTCAGCGACTCTCCTCCCGGTCAGACTACAATGGGCCAATGCCTTCCATAACTGCCAGGCCTTGGTGGACTCAGGAGCGGAGGGCAGTTTTATTGACGCTTCGCTGGCGGTGCAGCTACATATTCCGGTGGTTCCGCTACTTCAGCCTATCACCGTGCAAGCACTCAGTGGACAGGTTATGCCTTCACTCGTCCAGAGCACCGTGTCCATAAGGCTCATCACTTCGGGTAACCACACGGAGGAGATAAAATTATTTTTAATCAGTTCCCCTCTGGCTCCTGTGGTGTTGGGTCATCCCTGGCTGTCACGTCACAACCCTCACATAGACTGGCAACTGAACACAGTTCGTGCGTGGAGCAGTTTTTGTCATGCGTCTTGTTTGATCCCTGCCTGTTCTTCTGTGTTGTGTTCTGTGTTGCAGGAGGAGTACCTGAACCTGAAGGAAGTGTTCAGTAAGTCTCGAGCTGCCTCTCTTCCTCCCTATGACTGTGCCATAGACTTATTGCCAGGTACGTCTCCGCCTAAGGGCAGGTTATACTCGCTTTCCGTTCCGGAGAGGGAGGCCATGGAGAAATATATTTCTGATTCTTTAGCAGCCAAGATCATCCGCCCTTCCTCATCTCCTGCGGGTGCGGGGTTCTTCTTCGTGGGTAAGAAGGATGGTTCCCTGCGACCTTGCATTGACTATCGGGGGTTGAACAACATCACGGCAAAGAATACATATTCTTTGCCGCTGATGTCTTCAGCTTTCGAGCGGTTGCAGGGAGCTTCCTTTTTTACGAAATTGGACCTCCGCAACGCCTATCATTTGGTTCGCATCAGGGAGGGGGATGAATGGAAGACCGCTTTTAATACCCCCAGGGGGCACTTTGAATACTTGGTTATGCCTTTTGGGCTTTCCAGTGCTCCCGCGGTCTTCCAAGCACTCATTAATGACGTGTTGAGAGACATGGTTGATCAGTTCATATATGTTTACCTGGATGACATATTGATTTTTTCTTCGTCTCTCCAGGAACATGTTCAGCATGTCAGACGAGTGCTTCAGAGGCTGCTAGAGAATGGGCTTTTTGTCAAGGCGGAGAAGTGCATGTTTCATGCACAGTCAGTTCCGTTTTTGGGGTTCATCGTATCGTCCGAAGGAGTGCGTATGGATCCCGACAAGATTCAGGCTGTGGTGGATTGGCCAACCCCAGACTCCCGTAAGGCCCTACAGAGGTTTCTGGGCTTTGCCAATTTTTACCGGCGTTTTATTCGCAATTACAGCCAGCTGGCCGCCCCTTTGACTGCCTTGACCTCCACCAAGCTGACGTTCAGGTGGTCTAGTGCAGCCGAAGCTGCATTCTCCAACCTAAAAAGCCGCTTCGTTTCGGCTCCCATTCTGGTGACCCCTGATTCCTCTCGTCAGTTTGTGGTGGAGGTCGACGCGTCAGAGGTTGGGGCTGGAGCGGTTCTCTCCCAGCGTTCTTCTGCGGACGGTAAGATGCACCCTTGCGCTTATTTTTCCCATCGTTTGACTCCCACTGAACACAACTACGATATTGGTAACAGAGAGTTGTTGGCAGTTAAGTTGGCCTTGGAACAGTGGCGTCATTGGTTAGAGGGGTCGGGGGTACCTTTTATCGTCTGGACCGATCACAAGAACCTAGAGTACATTAGATCCGCTAAACGCTTGAACTCTAGGCAGGCTCGGTGAGCGCTTTTTTTCGGCCGTTTTGATTTTTCCATCTCGTACCGCCCGGGCTCCAAAAACACCAAGCCCGATGCCTTGTCTCGTATTTTTGATCGTTCCGAGCGTCCGTCGTCTCCCGATTCCATCGTACCGGAGAGACTGGTCATCTCTGCGGTCATTTGGGAGATCGAATCGAAGGTCCGTAGTGCCTTACAAGGGGTAGCGCCTCCGTCCGGTTGTCCACCGAGTCGTTTATTTGTGCCTGAGAACTTGCGGTCCGATGTTATCCGTTGGGGTCATTGTTCCAGGGTCGCTTGTCATCCAGGAGTTAATCGTACCGCTTATTTGGTTAAGCAACGATTCTGGTGGCCTTCTATGGCTCGAGATATTCGTGGTTTTGTTTTGGCCTGCTCAGTTTGCGCTGTTGGTAAGATTTCCAATCGACCTCCAGCGGGGTTCCTACAGCCGTTGTCAGTCCCTTCGAGACCCTGGTCCCATATTGCGTTAGATTTCGTTACTGCCCTCCCTCCCTCCCAGGGCAACACGGTGGTTTTAACCGTGGTGGACCGGTTCTCGAAGGCGGCTCATTTTATTCCCCTGCCCAAATTACCCTCTGCCAGGGAGACAGCGGTTACTGTCATTGATCATGTCTTTCGCATTCATGGCCTCCCGAAGGACGTGGTTTCTGACAGGGGTCCTCAATTTGTGTCCAAATTTTGGAGGGAGTTTTGTCCTCTTCTGGGGGCGAATGTTAGTCTTTCTTCTGGTTATCATCCTCAGAGCAATGGTCAAACTGAGAGGGCCAACCAAGATTTGGAACGAGTGTTGCGATGTTTGGTTTCTCAGAATCCTTCCTCCTGGAGCCAACAGCTCTCTTGGGTTGAGTACGCGCATAACTCATTACCTGTATCGTCCACGGGCCTAACTCCGTTTGAAGGTAGTTTAGGATACCAGCAACCTGTTTTCCCGAGTTTGGAATCCGAAGTCGCTGTCCCCTCCGCTCACGCTTTTGTCCAGAGGTGTTCTCGCACTTGGAGGAAGGCTAGAACTGCTCTCCTCCAGGTGCGGGAGCGCACTAAGGCTCAGGCCGATCGCCACCGGTCAAAGCCTCCCGAATACGTCGTTGGTCAAAAAGTGTGGCTTTCTACCCAGAACATTCCTCTCCGCACCGTTTGTAACAAACTTGCTCCCAAATTCATTGGCCCGTTTTCTGTCACTAAAATCCTTAGTCCAGTGGCAGTTCGCCTCAAACTTCCTCCGGCGTACAGGAGAATTCATCCGGTATTTCATTGTGTCCAAAATTAAGCCTGTTTTTCGTTCACCCTTTAATCCGCCAGCCCCGGTTCCCCCCCCGCCGCGTCTCGTAGATGGGGAACCTGTCTATTCGGTGAAACGTATTCTGGACTCAAGGCGGAGGGGACGCGGATTTCAATACTTGGTGGACTGGGAAGGTTACGGTCCGGAGGAGAGAAGTTGGGTACCTGCGAGAGACATATTGGATCACTCTCTTATCGATGAATTTAATCGACAGGTAACGGTCCACGGGAACGCCAGGAGGCGTTCCTAGGGGGAGGGGTACTGTCACGGTTCGCAGGTCTGTGGATTCCTGTTCTGTTGTGGGTGTGTGGGTGTGTATGTCTTGACTGTCACGTGTGGTTGCTGGGCAACCCACGAGCGCTGATTAGCGATCAGCTGCAGCTGTTGCTTGTCAGCACTGCTATTTAATGTCTCTGTGTTTGTTCGTTCATTGTCGGATTGTTCTGTTGGCTCACGCTGTGTTCCTTTTAGTTCTGCCTTTCGTCTCCTGGGTTCCTGCCGCTGTTCAGAGTGGATGTTTATCTCGTCTGGTGTTCCTGCCGCTGTTCAGAGTGGATGTTTATCTCGTCTGGTGTTCCTGCCGCTGTTCTGAGTGGATGTTTATCTGTCTGGTCTTCTGCGTTGGATAGCGTTTGGAGATCAGCCCATTGTAGTCCCTGTGCTGCCAACGGACCAGCTGTACCGCAGTCTTCCGACCACTTACGTTGTTCCTTTGATCTTGTGCTTTCCCTTAATAAAGGAGTTTTGTCACTTGCAATTGAATCTCGAGTTATCAATTCTGACAATGTTGGTACAGCGCTCTTGAAGAAAAACTGTTTGAAGAGACTTGAGAAAGTTTGAGTCAGCAGGACTCATCAGTGGCATCTGGTTCACGGCAATTATATCTAAACTATTGTGTTCTGTTAAATTCCTCTACCAAGATTTATAATCTTGCTCAAAAACAAATTTGAACAAAAATAGCAAGTTTGTCTCTGTATTGTTTATTTTCACAGTTTCTTGCTGGTGAATAGTGTTGGACTACATGGTGATCACTGCCCCATCTGCCAACGTGTGGAGGAAGAATTACACAAACTCTCACATGCGCTTAACTGCTCTTTTCAGGTAATAAAAATTATAGATATAATAGTTTCATCAGTAACTGTAATTATTGAATTTATCTTCCTTACTATAACCAGTGTTTTTTTGTTTGTTTTTTTCTCGACGTATTGATGAAAAATATGCATTTCTTGAAAATCGCTAAAGACTCAGCTGGGGCCAGTTGCATAAACATTAGTCTTGCTTAGCCAGACCTTCAGACTGACAGCAGAAGGTCTGGACTCTATCACAGCTTTCATTGGCCAAGAACCGCCCAAGAAGATGTTTGACTGACATGTAACGCAACCAATCACAGTTTGTTTTGTTCCACGTCAGGTTTAGGGGCGTGAAAATGAAAGTCGATGTCCCTACAAACAGACCGGCGTGCATCTAATAAATTATTCATCCAAGAACGTTGTGCAAGTTTACTGCATCAATGGAGCAGTGAACTTAACATACTTTTGAAAATTCAGCGTTTATTTGATCCTGGTTGTCACAGTTGTGAACATGACTGCGTTCTTCTTCTATGAGGGGGTTTGGCATCACGGCATTTGTTTCCAGGCGGACTGTTAAAGAACGCAACACACACATCGCCCGGACATCCTGTAGAATTCAACCAACCAGATGACGACTTTGAAACTCCTGAAGTGTTTCCAGATAAGTGTGCCATATGCATCAGACGATCCGTGGGCGTGACATCTGAGGCTGAGACTACATGACAAACTGGGGCCCAAGTCAGAAAGCAGACAGACTGGCTAAACTGACCGTCTGCTAGCTGCCTCACGTTTCAGAAGTCAGATAATTCCCAACACATAGAAACTCTTACACCTAGATATTATCACATAGAGACTGTGTCTGTACCCTGAATTAGTAAAAACAAAAAACTTCCAAACCCATTTAATGGTAAACATTTAATTGATGTTCAACAAATAAAAGAAAATAGAGATAATAATGATAAACAAATGATAAAACTTGGGTTGTTAAATATTAGATCCCTTTCTTCAAAATCACTTATTGTAAATTATATTATCACAGATAATAATCTAGATGTGCTGTGTTTGACAAAAACTTGGCTAAAACCGGACGATTACATTACTTTAAATGAGTCTAGCCCTCAAGGTTATGATTATCGACACAATCCTCGTCAGAAAGGCAAAGGAGGAGGAGTTGCTGTAATTTATAGTAATATTTACAGTATTAGTCAAAAGTCTCTCAAATATAATTCCTTCGAAGTGATGTTACTTTACGTAACATTATGTAAGTTGACATTTGTGCTGGCTACTGTATACAGGCCACCAGGACACCATACAGACTTTATCAAAGAATTTGCTGATTTTCTATCGGAGTTAGTTGCAGATAAAGTCCTTGTTGTTGGTGATTTTAATATCCATGTAGATAATAAAAAAGACTCATTGGGATTGCCATTTGCAGACATTCTAAACTCTATTGGTGTTAGACAACACATGTCAGGTCCCACTCATTGTCGTAATCATACTTTAGATCTAATATTGTCACATGTAATCGATATTGATGCTGTTGAAATTGTGCAGCAGAGTGACGACATCTCAGATCATTATCTAGTCTCATGTATACTACATTTAGTCAAGGCAGCTAAACTGCCTCCCTGCCATAAATATGGTAGAACCATCACTTCTACCACTAAAGATCGCTTTATAAATAATCTTCCTGATCAGTTTCATCGCCTTAGCATACCAGACAGCTTAGAAGACCTCTATGTTGCAACAGAAACTATTGCCTCTGTCTTTTCCAGCACATTAGACTCAGTTGCTCCTTTGCGTTTAAAAAAAGATTAAGGAAATTAATCCAACGCCATGGTACAATGAGCACACTCGGGTCCTAAAGGTAGCAGCCAGAAAAATGGAGCGCAGCTGGAAGAAAACAAAACTAGAGTATTTCGTGGAGAGAGAGAATGATTGAGTACAGAAAGGCCTTAAAATCTGCTAGATCTGCCTATTTTTCAAAATAGATCCTATTCTTAATATCGTCAATTCATCTTTATCACTAGGATATGTACCAAAAACTTTTAAGCTGGCTATTATTAAATCTCTTATTAAAAAACCACAACTTGATCCTAGAGAATTAGTCAATACCAGGCCGATCTCAAATCTCACTTTTCTGTCAAAAATACTTGAAAAGGCAGTATCATCACAACTATGTTCCTTTTTAGAAAGAAATAGTATCTGTGAGGATTTACAGTCAGGATTTAGACCATACCATAGTACTGAGACTGCTCTCATTAGAGTTACTAATGATTTGCTCTTATCATCAGATTGTGGTTGTATCTCTCTATTAGTGTTACTGGATCTTAGTGCTGCATTTGACACTATTGATCACAATATACTTTTAAATAGACTCGAAATCATACTTCTCTGACCGTTATCAGTTTGTAGTAGTTAATGAAGAGAGGTCATATCGATCGCAAGGCTCAGTACTAGGACCGTTGCTTTTGACTCTGTACATGCTACCCTTGGGAGATATCATTAGGAAGCATGCCGTTAGTTTTCACTGTTACGCTGATAATACTCAGCTCTATATTTCTTCGCGCCCTGACGAAACTTACCAATTCACAAAATTAACGGAATGCATAGCTGATATAAAAAATTGGATGACCAGTAATTTCCTACAACTAAATTCAGAAAAAACAGAGATTCTAATTTTTGGACCAAAAACTTCTTCACATAATAACCTAGAACAGTGGTTCCCAAACCTGTCCTGAAGGACCCCCAGCCCTGCACATTTTATATGTCTCCCTCATCTATCACACCTGATTCAACTCATGAGCTGATTAGTAGAGACTGCAAGACCTGAAATGGGTATGTAAGAAACAGGGAGACATACAAAATGTGCAAAATGGGTGTACAAAATGGGTGTCCTCCAGGACAGGTTTGGGAACCACTGACCTAGAATACTGTCTAACACTTGATGGCTGCTCTGTTAAGTCTTCGTCGTCAGTTAGGAACCTGGGTGTGCTCTTTGATACCAATCTTTCATTTGAAGGCCATGTTTCTAGCATCTGTAAAACCGCATTCTTCCATCTTAAAAATATATCTAAACTACGACATATGCCCTGAATGAAAAATGCAGAACAGTTAGTTCATGCGTTCATGACCTCAAGGCTAGATTACTGTAACGCTTTACTGGGTGGTTGTTCTGCTCACCTAATAAATAAATAACAGCTCGTACAAAATGCAGCAGCTAGAGTTCTTACTAGAACTAGGAAGTATGACCATATTAGCCCAGTTCTGTCATCACTGCATTGGCTTCCTGTTAAACATCGTATAGATTTTAAAATCTTGCTAATTACTTACAAAGCACTAAATGGTTTAGCTCCCCAGTACCTGAGCGAGCTCTTAATGCATTATAGTCCTTCACGTCTGTTGCGATCTCAGAATTCAGGCCAGCTGATAATACCTAGAATATCAAAATCAACCGCAGGTGGTAGATCCTTCTCCTATTTGGCACCTAAACTCTGGAATAATCTTCCTAGCATTGTTTGGGAAGCAGACACACTCTGTCAGTTTAAATCTAGACTAAAAACGCATCTCTTTAACCTGGCATACACATAACACATGATCAATTTATATTTTCAAATCTGTTAAAGGATTATTAGGCTGCATAAATTAGGTCAGCCGGAACCGGGAACCCTTCCTATAACACCAGATGTACTCGTTACATCAGAAGAAGAATGGCATCTACGCTAATATTAGTCTTTGTTTATCCCGAGGTTTACCGTAGTCAACCGAATCCGGGCCGTATCCAGCTGAGACCAAGGACCTGTGCCTTGACACGACCACAACGCAGCCCTGAAGTATCGGCAGAGATTGAGTCAACTAGATCATCCACTGTGAAGGCCTCATCAACACGACAACCAGTGGCACAGCTCCTCAACAACCATCCATACCGGCGTGATGAATACTATCCTCAACTGGATGGAACTGAAATAAATACTTTGAATGTTACGATCCTATCGGACTTATGATAGCAACCTGGGTCGTAACGAAGCACTGTTCGCCAGAGGAAAACTGGCCCCCCGACTAAGCCTGGTTTCTCCCAAGGTTTTTTTTTTCTCCATTTTTAACAACTATTTGCCACTTGTTTGCCACCTGTTTGCCACCTCATGTCACCTGTTGGAGTTTGGGTTCCTTGCCGCTGTCACCTTTGGCTTGCTTAGTTGGGGACACTTGACATTTGACTTGACATTTGATATTCAACAGTGCTTTGATCTGCCTGCATTGACACTATTCTTTAAGAGCTGCTGTCAGCCAAAATAATGTACCAGTTATCAATGTAAAGCTGCTTTGACACAATCTACATTGTAAAAGGCGCTATATAAATAAAGGTGACTTGACTTGACTTGACTACATAAACATAGCCATTATGTTAAGATTGTGTCTTAAGAACTAGTATGACCAACTAGCAGTTAGGGATAATCAGTCTTAATTTTCGGTATCAGATTAGATCAATTTATGTTTTTATGTAACTGACTTAAAAAAAATTATGAACAGTCTTAAAGAAAAAAAGTTGGATGACTGACTTGCAAAACTAGCCTTAGCAGTTTATGCAACCGTTCCCCTGGTCGAGTTAACCCTCTTTGTGTCTGAGGCTGAATTGGGGTCCTGGAGTAGTTTTGACATGCCCTGACATTTGTGTTTTTTTCAGTTGCTTATAAACATATTAATGACAAAAGTCTCATTACACTATATTCTGCACAAACTAGGCTACAATGATATGTGAGCAACAAGTATGTACATGTTTGTATTAGGGGTGTCACAGTATACCGGTATTGACGATAACCGTGATATTTAAAACATGAAAAATTGATATCGTGTTAATTACGGGTCTGACAATATATCGTGATAACCTTAATATTTAAAATGAATAATACACATGATAATATGACAAGAAAATAATCCAGCGCCAGAACCTGGTTGACATCCCAAAGTACAATAGGTGGCGGTATTGCACCTTAACGCTGCCATCTGACATAAAACAGAAGATGCAGCGCGCGCAGCTGCTACTGCCGTTTAAAATAATTCTCTGATAAGACAGAGAAGATTCTCTACATATAGCATGTGAGCAAAAATGTTTTTAGTTTCATATTTGTCTTTAAATATTATAATGTTATTTTTTAATTTAATCTATGTTGATTATGAAAAGTGAACAGCACGAGTAAGATAGGATAGTTATATCATAAGATGCTCAATGTATGGACATGATTTTGACCACTTCATTTAGTTTTGTTTTGTAGAAAGCCTTTCGTTAAAGTGATTTTTGTTTTGTATAAATTGTATCTTAATTTTAATCAATATTTCATCAACCAATTGCCTGGATTTAAAAAATAAGAAGCAAATAAAGCAGACAATATAATTGTGCCGCCGGCGCGATCACTTGCATGTGAACTGGAGCGTGTCTCATAAATGAACCGAAACTCAGTGTATAGGCTACTTGCCTCACATACATTAGAAATATATTTATAGAAAGCTTGAAATGATTATTTTTAAACAAAACAATTCAAAACGAAAAGAAATAGGCTAGGCCTACTCTCTGATTATGTAATCCGAATGAAATGTGCATTTAAAATGCAGATAGAGATGTTTTGAATGATTTAACATGAAGATAATTAACACCATTTTGACAGTATATGGTTTGTCTGTGTTCAAGCCATTATTTTCGTAAGGATAATATTTATAATGCTATGCTTAGCCTTTATCACTGTATAGAATACTATAAAATAATATAATTTCTGCCTCTAAATAAAATCACACAGCATGGTCTTTAAAATGTGCATCAGAAAGTCTTTTCAGTTCTACGGGATACATTCAGGCAGTGTTTTTTTTACTCCAGCTTGAAATCAGATAAACTAAATGCTTGTGTTCCTTCACAAAAATTTGCTAAAGACAGAAAATGCAAAAATGTGAAATAATTGTGCCTTGTGTTTATCAGTTGTTTATTAGTATCTGATTACCCTTAAGTGTAGTTGTTGTATGCAATGGTGTGATTCATTGGCTTAAAAAAAAAAGAATGAAAAAGACTAAATAAAGTAAACATGAATTTGACTGATAACATTAGATTTTTTTCAAGGTTTCTAGATATCGCGATATATCGATATCGTGAATTATTTTGGCCACTATAACCGTGGTGTGAAAAATCTAATATCGTGACAGCCCTAGTTTGTATTTTTGAGAAAATTATGTATTTGCATGGTTTTTGAAAAAAAAAAATAAGTCACTGAAATAAGGCCTCAAAACACATACTAAACATTTTTTCACAATACTTTTGGGAACTGTAGTCTTGAGTTTTTGCTTCAAAATGATGTAAAAATCATCCTGCCTACTCGGTCACATAAAACAATGTATTGATTTTAAATTCCTAAGACACTTTTTGTTTAGAAAGGCCATATGCACTGCAAAAAATGCTGTTCTTACTTAGAATATTTGTCTTGTTTCTAGTCAAAATATCTTAAAATTCTTAAATCAAGAAGCATTTTCATGACAAGTACAAATTATTTTCTTGTTTTCAGGAAAAATAAGTCAAAATTAAGTAAGTTTTTCCTTAAAACAAGCAAAATAATCTGCCAATGGGGTAAGCAAAATAATCTTATTTCAAACCAAGAATAAGCTATATAATCTTGTTTTCAGTTTGGACTAAGATTATTTTGCTTAACCCATTGGCAGATTATTTTGCTTGTTTTAAGGAAAAACTTACTTAATTTTGACTTATTTTTCCTGAAAACAAGAAAATAATTTTTACTTGTCAAGAAAATGCTTCTTGATTTAAGAATTTTAAGATATTTTGACTAGAAACAAGACAAAAATTCTAATTAAGAACAGCATTTTTTGCAGTGTGCAAGGAGGCGTGAATCTCCATGAATAATGCTGTGAATCACACCTGAGGAGATTAAGACCCTGCCCCTAATGAGCCGCATAATGAGCCATTCAGTCAGGTAGCTATGTGACTGAGTGAACTAAGAAAGAATGCAATGACAAAAGAAATATATAATTTTTTGTTTGTAGTTTATTTAAAATATAGTTAACTATATAAATGAGAGTCAAAGACACATTTATAGTACACAGTTATACCTGGAAATAAATCCTGTTCAAAGATATATGTGATCATCACATACCTGGCATTTGGTGTTTCAATGCACTGGAGGAAAAAAAATAAAAAATTCCTGCTTCCAGTCAGTGATCTCAGTATCATATGCATGCAGTCCAATGTGGGCCAATATCTGGTCACTATAATTCTCAAATCTGTGAGAAAAAAAACTCTGTGACAGAGTTTTTGAAAGAAGTCTCATGCTCATCAAGCCTGCATTTATTTGATTAAATATTCAAATAATATTAATATTCAAGATTAATTATTCGCCAAACTTGAAGGCTCTTGCACTATCTGTTTGCTAAAAAATTTTTTAGCTCTGCTGTTTTTAGTCTACTGACATACTGTAATGGTCAAACCATTCCACATACGGTTTTAGTGCAGGCTGTATCACATGGCAAAGTATCACTGGAAAACAGTGTGATGTTACACTGCTTTATGTCCTCTGTTAGTTTGGCATGTTCACCTCTATGAGGGCAGTCCTTTGCCCAGTGATACATACTCTACATTTAGATTGCCTGCCATATTTATTGTCTTTGGGGACTTGACTTGTTCTCTCTCTTTTTTTTTTATTATACTGGAATTACTGAAATAGGCAGAATCATCATTGTGACTTCCAAACGTGGTTTTCGCGGAAAATTTGTTTTAGAGCAGATTTCATGTTTGAGAAAGCAGTTAGAGAAAGCAGTTTGAGAAAGCAGACTGTCTGTCCATAACATTTAAAAGCCAATACAGCATCTGGAAGTATCATACCGAAATGACGTAGATTGTTAAATTTACTTTCAAACTCGATGATATAATCAGCCATCGGGATTCCGTACTCTCTCATGATTCGATCAAACTCCATGTACGCATCATATTGGCAATCTTTTTCTTCTTTCAGAAACACAGAGTCCAACTTGTCTAGAATAGTTTTCATACTGTTGTTCTTGTTTAAATCATCCATGGATATTTCCAGCGAGGGATCACTCCCTCTCCCTGTTAGCGATAAGGCAACAGCCAAATCTTGTTTCTTTTCTTACAGTTCAGTAACGCGCATCCACATTTCCACCTCATTTTTCTAAACTCTCATATGACTTCTTTTCATCGAACTGTGGTGGGACCTTGTAGTTTTCAGCAGCCATCCTATGTTGAAACCGAATCACAACAGAAAATATTCTCTTGTTCAGCATATTTTATTCTCCATGACAAAAACAGCAAATCACCGCCCCCTCACAACAAGCACAGGCCTACAATGAATAAAACAACTGCTCTGTACACATGAACACTTACATCGCCCCCGTGAGAACATTCAAGTCAGGCCAAGTCACCTTTTTTTATATAGTACTTTTTACAATGCAGATTGTGTCAAAGTAGCTTCACGGTGATAGAGGGAACATAATTTTAGCTGTACAGCAGCTATAGAAGAAAATAGTGTCATTGTCCAGTTTAAGTAAGTTCAGTATTGATTAATTTCCATTGTAAAAATCAGTTATTAATTTAGTTCATTTATCTATACAGCAGCTCAGGAGAAAACTGATGTCATTGTTCAGCTCAGTTCAGTAGTTTCAATGCAGGCAGACCAAAAACATTTGTTGAATATCAAGTGTCTCTAACTAAGCAAGCCAGAGGCAACAGTGGCAAGGAACCCAAACTCCATCACGTGACAAAAATGGAGGAAAAAACCTGGAGAAACCAGCCTCAGTCAGGGGGCCAGTCCACCTCTGGCCAACAACGAACAGTGCATGATTATGATTCAGGCAGCATTACAGGTCAGAAGTCCGAATGGGATCGGAACAGTCAAAATATTTAATCCAGTTCCATCTGGTTTAAGATCGGATTCATCACGCCGGTATGGTTCTGTTGGGGGATCTGTGCCACTGGCTGTCGTGTCAATGATGCCTTCACAGGGGATGGTCTAGTTCAGGCATGGGCAACTTCGGTCCTGGAGGGCCACTGTCCTGCAGAGTTTAGCTCCAACCCTAATCAAACACACCTGAACAATCTAATCAGCGTTTTAGGATTACTAGAAAGCTACAGGCAGGTGAGTTTAATCATGGTTGGAGCTAAACCATGCAGGACAGTGGCCCTTCAGGACTGAAGTTGCCCATCGCTGGTCTAGTTGATACAATCTAGCTGACATTTCAGGGATGTGTTGTGTTCGTGTTTAGGTGCAGGTTCTCCTCCTGATCTGGATACAGCCTGGATCTGGCTAACTACTGTAAACTTCGGGATAAACAGAGAGACTAATATTAGCGTAGATGCCATTCTTCTTATGATGTAATGAGTACATCAGGTGTTATAGGAAGTGGTCCCGGTTCTGGCTGACCTAATTTATGCAGCCTAAAGGTCCTTTCACACATAATTTGTGCAATGGTTTTATTTTTTGATCAGCTGTTTGTGTAATGAGTGCTTCCACATCGAACATGAATGTGCTGCTGCAAAAAAATTACGTTTATTTTTTTCGCTTCGATGTAGATTTTTTTTCACTTTCGAGGCGACAGAAAAGGCTTCAACCAATCAAATACAAGGAAACAAAGGTGACGTCACAGCAACAATGACAATGTGTCGACGCATCCCGTTTTGTTTGACAAAACTAACAAAAACTACAAGGACAATGATATGTTATTTAAACTATAGGTCTAGTAGTTAAACTTCTATCTGTAGTCCATAGGCATACAATTTCCCCACTGTGGGACAAATAAAGGTTTTCTTATCTTAGACAGAAGCCTATTTATAGCCTGGGCTACTCACAGTATTGTGAGTGGGTTTCTTTTCTGTAAACGAAATGTCCAGTAGATGTCACTAGCTTTTCAATCAACATTAACCTTTGACAGGTATCGCATTTCTCACGAGATTACAGCTCCTGTGGGAGTACATGCAAGTCGCTGTAGGCTATAGACAAGGATAACATAACCTTTTGAGGTAAAACTTGTTGATTTTTTTTTTTAAACCTAATTGTGTCCGTGATGTGGAAAGTGAATGTGGCACTTGAATGTTTACATTGTGACTGGAAACATCGAAATATCAACACTTGAACATGACAATCAGTGACTTGATATTAAGAGGACAGCTCACCTTAAGCAGACTGCCAAACGCTGCTCCGGATCGATTGGTTCCCTGAAGTTTGTGGTTTGTCCCGTCAGATGCGGTGCCACTGTCTGGAGGAGCTCCTTAAATTGTCCCACGGACATTCGAAAGTAATTACGGAACCGGCCATGATAAAGTTTTTGCTCCTGCACAAGATTAGCGTACTCCCCCTCAGACTCTCTGTTCTTTAAGACTGGGTGCACCCAAAACCTTCTTTTCGGTCTCTGAAAAAAAATGAAAGCTCGTCTTCACTGGATGATGAAGTGTCCATGTTGTTTGTCCTTAGCAGTTAAACTGACCAACTTTTTCAACAGGATAAAGATTATTTTGTTGAAATATATATATTTTTTCATTCAGCTGTCGCCGCAAATGTTTTGGAATCTTTCAGAGCACATGTGTGCATTAACATATGTGAAAATATAAAATGATAATGTGTTGTGAATGCCAGGTTAAAAATATATTTTTTTTAGTCTAGATTTAAACTGATGGAGTGTTTCAGCTTCCCGAACAATGCTAAGAAGATTGTTCAAAGTTTAGGTGCTAAATAGCTGTTGATTTTGATATTCTAGGTATTATCAACTGGACAGAATTCTGAAATTGCAATAGACGTGAAGGACTATGATGCATTAAGAGCTTGCTCAGGTACTTGGCAGCTAAACCATTTAGTGCTTTATAAGTAATTAGCAAGATTTTAAAATCTAAACGATGTTTAATAGGGAGCCAATGTGGTGTTGACAGAATCGGGCTAATATGGTCATACTTCCTGGTTCTAGTAAGAACTCTAGCTGCTGCATTTTGGACCAGCTGTAATTTGTTTATTAAGCATGCAGGGCAACCACACAGTAGAGCAGTACAATAATCTAGCCTTGAGGTCATGAACGCATGAACTAACTGTTCCGCAATTGTCACTGAGAGCATATGTCGTAGTTTAGATATATTTTTAAGATGGAAGAATGCGGTTTTACAGATGCTAGATATGTGGTTTTCAAATGAAAGATCGGTATCAAAGAGCACACCCAGGTTCCTAACTGACAACGAAGACTTAACAGAGCAACCATCAAGTGTTAGACAGTATTCTAGGTAATTGTGTGCAGAGATTTTTGGTCCAATTATTAGAATCAGTTTTTTCTGAATTTAGTAGTAGGAAATTACTAGTCATCCAATTTTTTATATCAGCTATACATTCCGTTAATTTTGTGAGTTGGTAAGTTTCATCAGGGTGCGAAGAAATATAGAGCTGAGTATCATCGGCGTAACAGTGAAAACTAACGCCATGCTTACTAATGATATCTCCCAAGGGTAGAGTGAAAAGCAATGGTCCTAGTACTGAACCTTGCGGTACTCCACACTGAACTTGTGATCGTTATGACAATCTCTTCATTTACTGCTACAAACTGATAATGGTCAGATAAAGATGTTTTGAACCATGCCAATGCAATTCCACTAATAACATAATTTTCGAGTCTCAAAAGAATGTTGTGGTCGATAGTGTCAAATTCAGCACTGAAATCCAGTAACACTAATAGAGAGATAAGAACCACTATCTGATGATAAGAGCAAATCGTTTGTAACTCTAATGTGAGCAGTCTCAGTACTATGGTACGGTCTAAATCCTGACTGGAAATCCTCCCAGATACTATTTCTTTCTAAAAAGGAACATAGTTGTGATGATACTGCCTTTTCTAGTATTTTAGACAGAAAAGGTAGATTCGAGATCGGCCTGTAATTGACTAATTCTCTAGGATCAAGTTGTGGTTTTTTAATAAGAGGTTTAATAATAGCCAGCTTAAAAATGTTTGTTATATATCCTAGTGACAATGATGAATTAATGATATTAAGAAGAGGATCTATGACCTCTGGAAGCATCTCTTTCAATAGCTCAGTCTGAATAGGGTCCAGCATACATGTTGTTGATTTTGATGATTTAATAAGTTTAGACAGTTCTTCCTATTCTCTATGCTGTAGTAGACAGTTGCATGGTTATAATTTTCTCTCTAATATTATCAATTTGCAAGTAAAGAATTTCATAAAGTCATTGCTGCTGTGCTGTTTGGAAACATCAGGGGCCGTATTCACAAAACATCTAAAGGCTAAAAGTTGCTCCTAACTTGCCGATTTAGGAGAAATTCTTAAAAATAATGGGCGTGTCAGTCCTAATTTTAGGACTCCTAAATTTTTGCTCCAAGAGTATTTCACAAAGCATTTTAGCACTAAAACTAGCTCCTAAATCTGTGAAACGTTAGGAGTAGTCAAGAGGACTCCTAAGTCACTAAGACCAAATCACAAACAATCCTAATCCACCTAAAGACACTACACCATTGAGGCAATAGCGATAGAGCCTTAGGTGCTGAACCTTTTCTTCATAAATGCAATATATATTTTGATTTATAGATTTGAATCTACGATAAAACTCCCCCCAAAAAAACTTTAATAAATAAATAATGTCCGATTACCTGTGGCAGTTGTTTTCACTAGTTCACATTTACAAATGATCGAATAGAGTAAAAAAAAAAATAATAATAGGCGTATATGGCGTGCTGCTGGGGGATCTAGGGCACTGAGCTTCGAAGTAAGCCCAAATCCAGAGTTCTCCCCGTATCCCAAGGACCCCGGTCGAGAGTGAGGAGCGGGTTGGCAGAGGGATACAGAAAACTGTCGAGGTAACTATAGGTGAGTCTGCTGTCCTCGTCTGTGTATATATATATATATATATATATATACCTCCTCTCGAGCTGATTAGATAGACCGTTTGAATGTGCTCTTCCCAAACTTTGTTTATAAAACATAGTTTGTCGCTTGAATTCTGCAATCTCTCAAGATGCTTTTTTATTTTAAACATTTTTATCTTAAAATCTTTATTTGAATATGGCAACATTTGTATTTTAAAAAGTTTTAATTGGATATGGAAACATGATACCTCATTCTACAATATTTCTATGATTAAATCGCTGACAGAAACTCCTCCCCCATCAGCCAATCACTGTGGTCATAGTTCATAGCAATGAGGTCAACCCCGCCCTTTCTCTTAGCTTAAGACTTCTCTCTATTCCTTAGTAAAAGTTGGTCTCAGCAGCTTTGTGAATAGGTTTTAAGAGAAAACTCTTAACTAAGAACTTTTACTACCATTTAGGAGAACTCTTAGTGGTAAGATAAAATGTTTTGTGAATACGGCCCCAGAAGTTTGTTTTATTTCTTGTTAATTTAGCCACGGTATCAAATAAATACCTTGGGTTGTGTTTTCTTCTGAGATTTGAAAAAATAAGCAGATCTAGCAGTTTTTAAGGCATTTCTGTACACAGTAGTGCTTTTTTTCCATGAAATGCAAAAAGCTTCTAGTTTTCTTTTCTTTCAGCTACTCTTTTCTGGCTGCTCTCTTAAGGGCCCGAGTGTGCTCGTTGTACCACGGTGTTGGACTATTTAGAGACTACTAGAGAAAAGAGAGTCAATAGTTTGAGTTCTTCTAAGCTGTCTGGTATGCTAAGTAGTGGTATGCTGAGATGAAACTGATCAGGAAGATTATTAATAAAGCAGTTTTTAGTGGTAGAAATGATAATTTTGCCATATTTGTTACAGGGAGTTGGTTTTGCATCCTTGGCTAAATGTATTTATACATGAGACTAGATAATGATCTGCGATGTCATCGCTCTGCTGCAGAATTTCTGTGGCATCAATATTGGTTTCATGTGACAATATAAGATCTGAAGTATGTGGGTCCTGACACGTGTCTAACTCGGGTAGATTTTAGAATGTCTGTAAATGCCAATCCCAATGTGTATTTTCTTTATCTACATGGATATTAAAATCACCAACAACTAGGATTTTATCCACAGCCAGTACTAACTTAAATTCTTTGATAAAGTCTGTATGGTGCCCTGGTGGCCTGTATACAGTAGCCAGCACAAATATCAAACGGGATTTATCACTTACACTACATAACGTTACATGAAGCACCATCACTTTGAAGGAATTATATTTGAAAAATGGACTTTTGAGTAATACTGAAGATATTACTATAAATTACAGCAACACCTCCCCCTTTGCCTTTCAGACGAGGCTCATGTTTTAACAGTAATCTTGAGGGGTGGACTCATTTAAAGTAATGTAATTGTCTGGTTTTAGCCAGGTTTCTGTCAAACACGGCACATCTAGTTTATAATCTGTGGTCATATCATTTACAAAAGTGCTTTTGAAGAAAGGGATCTAATATTCAGCAATTCAAGTTTTATCATTTGTTCATCTGTATTATATGTTTTTATATTTTTATTTTGTATGTGTGTCTCTAATTCTAAGATCTTCTCCGTCATCCTGTCTATTTCCCTGCATTTATGACATGTGAATCCCTCGTCGCTGACAGAGAAGGCTATACTAAAAATGTGACAGGCAGTGCAAGTGACAGAAACAGGAGATGACATGACATGACTCACAGTGTTTGTTGACTGATTTCGGCTTACCACAGTTGTTTGATGGACTCGTAGAAAAATGAATGTGCAAGAGAAAAAGACAGTAGGCACAGATGACAAGTTAACAGGCTAGCGATTGTGATTTAGTTTAAAAGATTAAAAGCTAGCGATGTCAGATTAATGTGATGGGTAATATTAGACAATAATATATCAGATATATGGTGATGAGTAAGTTATATTTAGCAATATAAACAACAAGGAATTATAGTAAATAGAGATTCAAAACAAAGCTATACGGAGCTACAGATGCAAACCACTCAGCAGCGAGGCAGACACGAGCAAATCTCATTTCACAAAAACGTCTCAGGTTACGTATGTAACCATAGTTCCCTGAGAACAGGGAACGAGACTCTGTGTTTGCAGTAAACGCATTGGGGAACGCCACGTGACCCAGGTGTCTGAAAGCACTATCCAATAACTCCAATTCCTATTGGCCGGCGACAGCCTATGACGTCATACTGCGCGACCCGGAAGTATAAAGGAGCGCCTGGAGAGACAGCCAGCATCTATCGTCTTGAGGGACTGTTCTGCAGGCAGGCAACCCGAAGCATGGCAAGGAAACGCAGAGTCTTGTTCCCTGTTCTCAGGGAACTATGGTTACATACGTAACCTGAGACGTTCCCTTTCGAAGGGAACTCCACTCTGCGTTTGCAGTAAACGCATTGGGGAACGATATACCCACGCCGCCATGCTTGAGGAGAGTGCCTGCCAAAAAATATGGCTTGAGACAAAGGCCCAAAAGCAGTTCGCGAACTGCTTGGCAACTCCCCCTCGGGTCACACCAGGCTGTCAGTGACAGCATTCCCTTTGGCCAACAGCCCAAGCTGAACTTCAAGAAGGCCTTCCTCAGAGAGCCTACAGAAGCTGCTAAGGCGTCTGGAACCAGCTTCTCTGAAGAGAAAGTGGTCCCTTTAAGGGAATGTGGCCAAGGAACCAAAGGGAACCTCGGCCAGTCACTTAGAGGGGAATGAAGTCACCCCTAATGCCACCAGGGAGGCCGACCTGGTCTTGTTAAGGATAAGACTTAGTTCAGGCCAACCCTGTCTGAATACAGAGCCTCTAAAACGCATTATTCAAGAAGATAGTAAGTAAGAGTGACTGCAATGAGGCAGAAACCAACTCAAACCCACGCGTAGAGACGGGCATCCTGGAGAGCAGAACTCAGCTGAGTGCTATGAACCCTCATATCGAGGGGAGATAATCCACTCATCCTAGGATCTACCCAGTGCTTAATTAACGCACTGAGGAGGCTGTGCGCTAGAGAACCCTGATAAAGAGGAGCACAAACCAGCCTGGGGCTGAATCTTAGGAGGAGGCCTGATTAAAGCTTACCACCATGATCAGCTTAGGGAGCTAAGCACTATTATAAACACAACCCTGAAAGGGAAGTACAAAGCTCACCTAACAGGTGGACCATGCAAAGGGCACATACTCATGGAGGCCAAAGAGGGGTCTACAGCATGATAGTAGTTATATGTGAAACAGAAGTATATTCAGAAAGTGGCCTGGAAGGGCCACCCTGAACATCTGTCTTTGCTGGGGTAGACAGATGACTTCAACGGCAGCATAAGAGGCTGCAAAGTGCCCGCATGACAATCCACCTAACACAATCCAACGAGCAGTGTACTCAGTAAAAGCACCTTTTACTCTTTAAAGCAAGAGGAGTACAGCGTACGCCAACACGTATTAAGGAAGGCCTGAATGGGCCTATAACCTCAACAGACACGTGGCATCAGCTCGTGGCAGTGTTTAGGTCCCAAGCATGGTAAACAACCCGCAAAAGAGGGGGTTGGATCTACCACTTGGGCCCCTGGCCAGCGAAAGTGTATAGAAATAATTCTCAAAGAGAAATACACCCAAACAAACTCCAGTGTGTCAAAAAGGCGGCCCGCAGGCCTAGCAACCTCTAGGACACACGGCGTAAGTCTCGTGGCCGTTTCTAGGAGCACAAAGATCCACCCTAGGCTCTAGGTGGCTCTTAGCTCAACTAGAGTAAAATAAGACTCAGGGAAGGAGATGTAGGTTAAACCGAACCTCAGTAAGGTTTCACTACCATACTCCACCTGAGAACCAGACCACCAGAAAGCCATGTAATAAAACTTCCTCAGAAGAAATACATAGAACGCTGCCACCCAAGGTGAACAGGCCTGATTAGGGCCTATCCGTCAGGGTGGGGCGTGGCCTTTTGAGGTGGTTCACCTTACCTGACACAATCCAACGAGCAGTGTACTCAGTAAAAGCACCTTTTACTCTTTAAAGCAAGAGGAGTACAGTGTACGCCAACACGTATTAAGGAAGGCCTGGAGGGGCCTATAACCTCAACAGACACGTGGCATCAGCTCGTGGCAGTGTTTCAGACTCAGGGAGGCAGATGTAGATAAAACCAAACCTCAGTAAGGTTTCACTACCATAACCAACCTGAGGGGCCAGCCACTCAAAATACTGAACTCCACACGTTACACCGGAGGCCGAGGTAGGCCTACCTTAGTACACACGCGGCATCAGCAAGTGGCTACCCTAACCATACCACCCAAAAGCCATGTATTAAAAATTTCCAAAGAGGGAATACATGAAACGCTGCCAAACATCGAGAACAGGCCTGTTTAGGGCCTATCTGTCGACGATGGGGCGTGGCCGATGGTGGCATGGTGTCCCAGGCATCCTGCCATCAAGTCGACTAAGAAAAGAGGCCTTGAGGGGCCTACCATTCCAGCAACAAGTGGCGTTCAGCCTGTTTGCAAATTAAAAACACCAACCGTGCCAACGTGTGGACTAAAAAGGAGGCCTGAAGGGGCCTGCCGATTCAATGACACGTGGCTGCAGCTCTTGATTTTAAAAGGGGACCAAGCTACAGGGAACCAGCTCTAACCCAATCATAACTATGGGAAGCTAACTGCAACCTGCACTAGGCTACACATTCCAACAGGCAATGTACCCTAAACGTGACTAAAGGGAACCAAACAAAGCCAACATGGTCTAAGAAAGGCTATAAAGCCTATTAACTCAAACAAACACGTGGCAGGGCCTGTGGTAGTGTACATATGTGAGCCTACATAAGCAAGGGGATAATGGGCATACGGCCTAACAACTCCCTCGGGAGGAGGCCAGAACTAGGAACTATACAACCTAATATATATACACACAGGCGGTGGAAGAAGAAGAGGAGAGAGTAGATATAAATCACCCTATATAGCTGGGGGATCGATTACAAACGCAACAATGTTTACAATCGATCACCCGTCTCACTCTCTCTTCCTCCTCCTCCCATCTGTCTGGGTTCAGATACAAATCTGAATGGCTAGGGGTTTTTCCATGCCTTTCCGATCTCAAACGCGGAGATCAGACCGGAATGGAAAGTATGGAAGCTGCCGTATTAATGGACAGAAAGGAACCGCTCGTCGAGCCGTCCGCGCGCGGCCCCTTTCCTAACGCGCTCTCCCGGCAGCTGCAGCCCGCCGAGAAGCGCGTCCCAAACACACAGCAGCCTCGCATACACCAGCCAGAGGAGTGCTCGCCGCCAGACGCGATGACGTCAAACACGAACGTCATCGTCATCCGGTTGCTCTCGCCAGCCCCAGGGAAGTTGAGAGAGAATAAAACTTTCTCAAACTTCCCAACGAGCTCATCTACGAGCCCTATGATTGCAGCCACCGTTAAGCCTCAGCACAAACAGGGGCCAGAACCACCAGGCAGAGATGCAGACAGCTCTTCCCTCGGGAAGAGTGCCAAACGAGAACAGAGTAAACAACAGACAAACACACAGCAGTGCCCTCAAGCACTGTGTATGCGTGCTCCTCTCCAGACAGAAAACGCTCAGAAAAATATGTATATCAAGTTCCAAACCCTGGGACACGGATAAACACACTCTCATGAAAGTTTGTAAGGTATATATAAAAAACCCTACTGGAGTTGGTATAGATGCAATCAGACAGAACAGGACCGAAAGACGATGAGATGCTGGCTGTCTCTCCAGGCGCTCCTTTATACTTCCGGGTCGCGCCGTATTACGTCATAGGCTGTCGCCGGCCAATAGGAATTGGAGTTATTGGATAGTGCTTTCAGACACCTGGGTCACGTGGCATTCCCCAATGCGTTTACTGCAAACGCAGAGTGGAGTTCCCTTCGAAAGGGAACTCAACAGTTCAGCTGAGGTCAGTTCAGTGTTGATTCAGTTCCATTCAATAACTGTGTAAAGATCATCAAATATGAAATGAGTTCATTTCAACTATAAAGCAGCTCTGTAGAAAACTGTGATGCCAGCACAGATCAGTTCTCATTCAATAGTGTAAGTGGGATCAAATCATTAATATGGCTGAATATTATGTGTCCCCAACAAAGCAATCCAGAGGCAACAGAACTCAAACTCCATTGTTGACAGAATAGAGAAATTATTTAGATCAATAAAAATGCACCTCAATACATCCCCCTCCTCTATTAACTTGAAATGTGTCATTGCGTTTCAGTTCAGCGGATGATTTAAAGGATTCACTTCTGAATGAAAATTTCCTGATAATTTACTCACCCCCATGTCACCCTAAATATGTTTGTCTATGAAATGACCAATCGTTTTGCTAGATAAGACCCTTATTCCTCGTCTGGTATTGTTTAAATCCCTTTGAAGCTGTAATTTTGACCTTCAACCGTTTGGAGACCATTGAAGACCACTATAAGGAGAAAAATCCTGGAATGTTTTCATCAAAAACCTTAATTTCTTTTCGACTGAAGAAAGAAAGACATGAACATCTTGGATGATCTTGGATGGGGGCAATGTTCCCTCTAAGCTGCGCATGCACGGCCGCGCAGACTAATTGAAGGTCCCGCGCAGCATAAGTGTAGACCGCACACACGGCGTGCATCCACTCATTAAGCAGCCATGGCTAAACAAAAAGAAGAGACTTTACCTTGACAACATCCTAAGAAAAATGTTTGTTTGACTTTTGAACAAGAATGACTTAATGAAATAGTTCAAACGGACACAAGTGATGGTCTTTGTAAATCAGTTAAATTGTCTGAAATATTCAGCTACGAAGCTAATGGGATTGTGTGCAAAATTTGCTTCGAAGCTAAAATCAAAGGAGAGTTTTCAACTGGTAAACCGTGGACAGAGTGGAAACTTGACTACCTAAAACGACACTTAACACAAAAATGTCACATTGATGCTGTGAAAGCATCGTATAATCAAAAGCATGGAACTTCGATTAACCAGCTTCTCGGAGAGTCAAGAGAATTGAGAGAAAAATGTATTGATCTTACTAATAAGAACAAATCAAACCTTGACCAAATCAAAATATTGATCGATAACATGCTTTTTGCCATCCAAATGAACGCATCAATGCTGTCTGTTCAAGAAATTCATAATCATCTGGCGAAATATGTTAGCCTTCCCGACAGCTGAAGAAGTAAAAACTACGCATTTGAATTTGTGCAGTCAATTAATGCAGTTGTACAAGCTGAGACGATGGAAAGCGTGAGAAATGCCAATGTTCACACACTGATAGTAGACGAAAGCACAGACATTACAGTGCATAAAATGCTCGTTCTTTACATTAAGTTTAGGGAACAAAGTCAAGTCACTTACAAAACTGTGTTTGCCGGGATCATTCAGTTGGCAGGATGCAGCGCCCAGCATATTGCAGATGCAATAATAATAAAGTTCTATATGGATCACCGACTTGATTTGCAGAAAATGGTCATGTTAACCTCCGACGGCGCATCTGTCACGTTAGGTAAACAATATGGAGTCACTGCAATACTGAGACGACAAATACCGCACCTTACAGAACAACACTGTGTTGCCCATAGAGAGGATTTGGGAATTGATGATGCTTGGAAAGGCGTGTCTTCGATGAAGGAAGTGGAAACACTTCTCAGGACAGTATATTCACTATTTAGTAGGTAGTAAGCAAATTCGATGAGTTGGCAAATGTTTTAGAAGTGGATTCACTGTCTTTTAGGCCTTTGAATGAGGTTCGTTGGCTGTCACATTACCAAGCTGTAAATTTGTTTTTGCGGAATTAGTTTATTAACAGAGTACTGCACAAAAGAAGCTGAAAACGACAACCCAATTGCAAAATACTGTTTTTAAAAAAACTGTCTAATTCGAAGCACAGAGTTGCTCTCACTGTGCTTGGAGATGTGTTGCAAGAACTAGCCCAGCTCTGCGTCTCCTTGCAGCGAAGCAATCTGAGCACCGTTGATGCCTATTGCTTTGACAGAGCTAAGATCGAAAAAGTTAGATCTCAGTATCTCGGACAGCATATTTATTGGAGCAACCGAGTTAACAAGCTGTTGGAAACAAGTGACAGTGCGGTAAATACAGCGGACATCATTCTGTTTGTTCATAAACCATCTTGATGCTCGATTTCCTGAAGGTGAGCTTAAAGAATGGTCTGCTTTTAGCCTGGAAACAATGGATTCAACATTCGATTTTGATCATGGTACAGAAGATGTAACCAGACTGACAGAGAAGTTTCATGCTTTTCTAAAACAAACAGGCAAGACTGCCACCGAGCGTATCTGTCAACAGTACAAGGATTTCAAGGTCACTATCAAAGAAAAATGAAAGATGGGAGTGCTACAGACATTTGCTGAGATGGGAACTTGGACACTAAAAAGTGAGTTTTATTTGAAAGTGGACTTATCCTTTAAGGGGCCTGTTTTTGTCAATTTTTTTTAGGGTGAAATGGTTACTAAGGACTCTGTTGCAACACACAACAAAACTTAATGGAACACTCAAACAATTAATGGGAAATACTTAATGATGACCTAGAGGTATCCTAATTGGAATTTTATGCTAGGTTTAAACTACATTATTTCAGCCCTGATTTTTCACTTGTGGGCAGTTATTGGAGATTACTGACAAAAGGCCAATGGCATTCAGGTGTACAAAATGGCGGGTGAATCAGCGCCTATATAATTCATCGTTGAATGGCAGTTCCTCAGAATCTTTCTACTTCAGACCGACACAAGCCCATAAGAAGAAAAGAAGCCTCGCCTTTGAAAATACACCTGTAGCGGATGGCATCATTTGAATGTTCCCTTACCGTGATTTGGCGAGATAATGAAAAAGCAAATTCACTGGCGAAGGTGTGATTGTTCCAAAACGTCAAACATGAGTGCCTTTCATGTAAAGTTCCAATACAGCAGACTTTTATTTCCTTTCAAAATAAGATTTGAAGTGATGTTCACCAGGTGTCATTTAGGACATGTATTTCTGCTTAAAGGCAAAGATCCAATTTTATGAATTTTCTACTACAGTTGTTTTCAATCCTGGTCCTGGAGACCCACCACTCTGCACATCTCCTTGTGAAATCAAAATGTAAGGTTTTTATTTTTATTTTTATTTTTTTTAGCTTTTAGTATGAATATGTTAGCCTTAAGGTTATGAATAAGCTGGTGTGTTCCAAAACAATGACAAAATTCGCATTTAGGATAAGCAATTCAAAACTTAGTCTCTTACTTCCACTAAAATGGATCACAAATTATGACATCACATCATATCATGACGCACTTCATCTTCTCATCAGGTCCTCTCTCCAATCAAATGCTCTCTAGAATCTAAAGCCTCCCACCCCCTACATTATAAATAGACACTGAAGCTGTGGCTGAAATCGGTCACTTGTTCACACATTTACTATTTTCTACATGGTGTATGGCACATAGTTCACTATATAGGGGATAGGGAACGATTAAGACAGTGTAAATATGCTTTCCATTGAGGCGAATGAAGTCTGGTTTCACATTAGTGTCACTCAAACCTCAGCGCGCACAGCCTGCTCTGGTCCAGAGACACAATAGCACAGAGCGAATGATATGCGCGAGTCAGCGCAGACCACAAAACGTATCGGACCCATTTGAATTCTGCACAGAATGCTATATTTTAAAGTGATATGGAGGAGATTAGGCAGAAACTGAGGTTTTACAGAGCTCAATGGCACTGGCTGAGCTGTAATATAAACAAAATTCTGTTGTCTATTTTTAAAAAGGGGAGGAGCTGTTTGATATGCCCCGCCCTGTCTTCCTGTTTCAGTTGAAATTACGTCAACACACTGAATAATGCTGTGCATTATAAGGCCCTTCAGTGGGCCTTTATACACACCTTATTCAGGTCACATCAGCTCACTAGGTGAGAGATCCATTAATTGAACTAAGGATGCTTCTCAATACTCAAATTGATAAAGAAAGCCATCTTGAAGGATATCTCAATTCTCTTATTGCACCACAAGGAGTAGGGCTGGGACAATAAATCAATGCATCGCGAATCGAGAAATATTCTGGATTGTTTCTGAGATTTTCCGAATGCATCGCGATTCTCTGTCGAATCGATACTGAGCTTAGTTTTTAACAGCAGATGGCACTGCATGCTTTAGAAACAGCCGTACTCTGCTTGCTTCCAATTCCTTATACACACTACTTGAACCTTCTATAAAATAATCAGTCATAAAGTTTGAAAAGGTTGAAGCCAATTACAAGGGTGTTTACAGTGAGCTGTTTAAATTAATCTCGCGTCATAAAAGTGCAAGTACATTCTCAGACTCGGCCGAACACACAAACGCTCTTCTTCTTTTTGAGTATTTGTGCTTGTGGTTAAAAATCTGTATCCTATGCAGAAGTATTTCATGTCGAGAAATCTGATACACCTATAAATTCTCCTCCCACTTCACATCTGTGAAATTTAAATTTACGTGCACAAATTTAATTTTTTTATTTGAACAATTTTAATTTAACCTTTGCAGTTTAAATAAACTATACATCTCACATATTTAAACAGGGCATCATGCGTTATTATTTATTATGAATTTCTTAACAGCTGATAACACTGTGAAGTGACGCTTGAGTGTACAAATAAGCTGTCCTTTGATTCCTCTGTTCTCATTTTCTTTCCCTGCATCCTTCCCTTGCATCCTACGGGGGGTGGAGCTGATATGCGAGGAAAGAAAACGAGGATGCACAAATTACAAATGTGTACCGGCCTAAGGGTGTGTCTCAATCAGCTCCACAGTTCAGTAGTCAAAGCACTGATCAGGGAGCCATTTTAACCCTCTGGGGTCTGAGGATTTTTGGGGCCCTGGATAAGTTTTGACATGTTCTGACATTTGTGCTTTTTTCAGTTGTTCATAAACATATTGATGGCAAGAGTGTCATTACACTGTATTCAGCACGAACTAGGCTACCATAATATGTGAGCAACATGTATGTATTTTTGAGAGAATAACATTTATGCATGGTTATTGAAAAAACACAAAAGTTCTGTCTTAAGTCACTGAAATAAGGCCACAAAACAAATACTAAATATGTGTTAACACAACACTTCTGGGTATTTAGAGTTTTTGCTTCAAAATGATGTAAAAAATATCCTGCCTACTTGTTCAAATAAAACAATATATTGATTTAAATTTTGTAAGACACTTTTTCTCAAGAAAGACAGTATGGAGGCATGAATAATCTGGAATAATGCTGTGATTCACACCTGAAAAGACAAAGACCCACATAATGATCCGCATAATGAGCCCTTTCAGTCAGGTAGGCTATGTGAGAGAAAACTAAAAAATCAAAGTACAAAGTTTAGTTTGTAGTTTATTCAGAATATAGTTAACAATATAAATGAGACACATTTTGAATAAATGAGGGCACATTTTGAGTATACAGTTTTACCTGGAAATAAATCCTGTTCAAAGATATAAGTGAACATCACTTAAAGGGGGACTCAGTAGTATTTCAAATACACTGTTTGGAAGTTAGTCAGGCCGATACCAACAACAAATGTCTAACCAATCAGCAAGAGGGAGATTTGAAAATAAGAAAAAAAAACTGCAGAATGAGAAATGGAACACAATACAAAAGAGCTTAAAAGAATATCACTGGAATGAAGGTTTATGTCTGGGCAAAACGCTTTAGGACCCGTGTTTATATTAGAAAAGCTTTCCAGTGCTGGAGAGAGCTAAGTGGGAAGGCCTGAAAACAAACGCGGAGGCTGCTTTGATCATGTGATGATGTGAGTACACTGGGTTTTGATTGTCTGGAGCTGCTGTGCTGTTTGCAACTAACAACGAACACTTTGTATTTACTCTTGTGTACTGTATGTTTTTTACTGTATATTTTTTTGTGCTTCCTTGTCATTCGTTCATCAACTGTGCTTTATTTTTTGTGAAGCATTTTGTTGCGCGTCAGCTGTGATAAACAGACATCCACTCGCATTGCGTGTGTAACAGTGGCCAGATAGTGAGAGTTCTGCAGTTAAACTACTGCACACTGACTCAGAGCAGGGTGGTAAGGATTGGAGTGTGAGTTTTGGAGGCAGAGCAATGAAGAGAAGGGTGGGTTTGTTTGGATTGATTTCAAATATCAACAATGTCCAATAGTGTAGTTCAAGATCTACTTACAGCACCTTTAACTGGCATTCCAAGGTGTTCGGTGTTTCTTTGCACTGGAGAAAANTCTTTGCACTGGAAAAAAAAAAAAAAAAAAAAAACTTTCCTGCTTCCAGTCAGTGATCTTTAACATTCACAGACACTATATTGCAATTAGAATAAAGAACTTAAGAATAAAAAAACGTACAATTCACAATCATCGGCTTGATCTAGTTGATCTTTGAAATTGAATTGAATTCAGTCATGCTCATCCTCCCATCCTCAGGCAAATCCTTTTAAAATTATTCCTCACCACATCTCAAAACAATGAAAAGTACATGAAACTGACTAAGCTTGATGAGTTTTTCCGTGATGATGCACCGCGGGCATTATATTTAAAAGCATACATTTTTGAGGTTGAAATCGGCTTGTTTTTTGGAGAATCTAGCATGCAGTATATGAAATAGGCTAATTGTTCAGACACTTTGCATCACAGAAATACATTAGGCTATATTTTAAAGTATATAATACCATTATTTGAAATTTTAATAATATTTCACAGTATTGCTGTTTATTCTGTGTGTTTGATATACACCATCACAGAGGGTTTTTTCACAGCCTACCTGACTGAAAGGCCTCATTATTATGCAAGTCATTTCAGGTCATTATTATGTGATTCTTTTGTCTTCTCAGGTGAGAAAATTTCATTTCATGATTATAGTGACCAAAATGATCACGGTTATCACAGAATCCTGTTCAAAAAGTCCTAATGCTACACAATGAAATCAGTTCACCAAGTTTTATGTAGAAAACCAGCAAATAACAAATAAAATTAGCATCAATATGTACTTTTTCTTTACATAAACATTAAAATAATAACATTAAAAATGATGGCCAGATTTTAAAGGAATGTCTTGCAACATGTTATCTCTAAATCATTTTCAGCCTCTAAATCATTTTTATAAAAGTCAAAAAAGATAAATTACTGACATTTACAATGCACATTATCCTTTATTATTAATAGTATGCGGTCCATGCAGCTTTACAGAGGGGAGCTTTACAGGGGGTATGGCTTATCTGAATGAGATGTAAATGAGCCCTATTGTCACTCCCAGCAGGTGAGAATAGGTGAGAACTGCACAAACTTTAGAGGCGTTTTTCTCTCTTTAGAGCTTTTTTTAGTGCCTACCTTCAAATGGCCACAACTTCTCCAAATATTATCAGATTTCCATGTGTTACACATCGTTGGAAAGCTTGGAGATAACTCAAAATGCCCCAGAACCGACTTGTGTCCCTACTTTCCGTGACTGGTCACATATGTCTCATTTTTGTGTTATTACTATTTCTAAATTACAGTTCATTTTCTGAGGACTATCAGATTAGACTTCATTCAGAGAGAGACTGCGGCTCGCACCTCATGTTAGTTTTCTTTATTTTGCAAAAAGCACATTTTGTTTTTACTCTGAGTGTACACAAATAAAAGAAGAATGGTGATTAGAATGGTGTATAACTCTTAATTGTATGTCAAAAATTTGAGTATTTTATCACACTGATAAGAAAAAAATACAGGTGGTATCGCCGGCGTGAACACCGACTCCAGAGTATTAAGAGCTGTCTTAGTCGCAGAATCCAGTGCACTGGAACGTTTGGGCACATCGCTTGACAGGTAGGGAAATACACATATCTAGTTAACATTTATAATTAATATTTGTCTGAAATGTTGTAAGGATATTTAACAGACCAGTGTGTTTAAACGGCTTTAAAAAGTAGTATCAAAAAGATATAGGTCCTGCCTGTTGTTGATTAATACCAGCGGTGATGTTCTACCACGTTTTACGTTGATGTTGTACATGTCGTTGGAATTTAAGTAATCTCTGTCCCAATGTGTAGTGAGGGTTCCTACCACTGGCCGTATTCGTGTACACGATATACTTATTCACAATCTCTGGAGATGACTGAGACGCACCCTAAGTGTGTCAGAGAAGATAGACATACAAAATATGCAGAGCGGTGGGTCCCCAGGATCAAGATCGAAAACCACTGTTCTACTGGACCACTCATTCCATTAAACATATATCTTATTGAACTGCTCTGCTTTTAGTGCAAGTAGACAATGATTTAATTTGTAAGATCTTTTAAGGACTTCCATAAGATTAGATCTTGATAAGATATTGATAAGATCCTTCCAGAAAACATTTTTGAATTTTGATCATATGTAAATTTAAAACATTTTGTGTAATTTTAATCTGTGTATTTTTCTATTTTATTTTGTTTGGTTTTATTTTATTTTATTGTATTTCTACAACTCCTGTGTAACTGGTAGAAAATGTACATCACAGCAGTAAAGTCATTATTTCGTTTTTTTTGGCACACAAAAAGTATTCTCGTCGCTTCATAACATTAAGGTTGAACCACTGTAGTCACATGAACTTTTAAAAATATGTTTTTAGTACCTTTCTGGGTGTTTGAAAGTGTAAATTAACTTGCTGTCAATGCAGGCCTCACTGAGCCATCAGATTTTATCAAAAAATATCTTAATTTGTGTTCCGAAGATAAACAAAAGTCTTATGGGTGTGGAACGACATGAGGGTGAGTAATTAATGACAGAAATTTCATTTTTGGGTGAACTAACATTTTAAGGCCCTTTCACACTAAACGCGAAGATTTGGCACAATGACTCTCTTGAATCGAAACAATAGATCCCTAAGGGACTATTCCAGGGGTGTCCAGACTCTGTCCTGCAGAGTTTTGCTCCAACCAGCTCCAAAAAACCTGCCTGTAAGTTTCTAGTATACCTAGTTAGACCTTGATTAGCTGGTTCAGGTGTGTTTAATTAGGGTTGGAGCTAAACTCTGCTGGACAGTGGCCCTCCAGGACTGAGTTTGGACACCCCTGGGCTATTCACACTAGTGATCGACCGATATTGATTTTTTAGAACCGATACCGATAATTTGTGTTTATGTGCCCGATAACCGATATGCAGAACCAATATTTATTCACTGTTATACTTCTGTTTTTGACACGATTACACCACCACTGAACTGAACAAACCATTTAATTTATAACAATCACTTGCATAGAAAACAAAAACTATTACTAAACTTTTTTTGTTGAAAATTAGTAGTCTTTCATGTAAATTTTAATCTTCATATTACAAACATAATTTTATTTATAAAAATCATCAGCAGCAACACTAATGTTAATCTACTAATGTAGAATGTGTAATGTTTTCAAATGGAGAAAATAAATTCAAGACAGGAGTCATATCAACCTTGCAGAAATGTAATACTTCATTTTAAACTACAGTTTTAGTAGATTTATAAGCTGTTTAATAGGCTAAAGAGTAAAGAATAATTTGCTGGATAATGTTAAATAACTGAATAATATTCTCTGGAATATTGGAATATAACAAACAAAACATCGTATTTTATTGCATTTCTTGTTTTCTCGTCTCCCCTCAGATGGGCTGTAATGGCGATCCTGTGCGCAATTCTCAAAACACCCACAAGATGGCGGCGTTTATCGGTAATTCCGATATTACAAAACCGATATCCGATTATGGTAAAATGCTGAAATATCGGGGAAAATATCGGTAAATCGATATATCGGTCTATCTCTAATTCACACTGGCCGCGAACATTCGTGTGCGCGAAAAAGAAAGGATTTTTTTCAACCTGTGTGTCTATTTTTTTCCCCCCCATCACTCCACGATGAAACGGGCCATCCAGTTAGATTTGTGCCATCACGTGCCCGGAGCAGCTGCTGTTGCACAGAAGGGCAAGAGTGGTGGTGCTGTTTCGAAAACTAGTGTAAACAAACACAGAAGAAGAGTATCCCAGAGGAGAGAGTTGATGCTGAGTTCTTGTTATCACTGGTATCATGTTCTTTATGCAGAAAATCATTTCTATTCATTTTCCACTGAATTATGTGATCGAAGAGCACTGTCAGTTTTCTTCCACGTGCGTGAGTGTTATGAGTCTGAGCGTGTTTTTTCTAGATCTGTCAGTCATGTGAATATATCTTCTGCAATTCCGCATATAAAAAAAATGAAAGATTTTTCTACAAATTAAATATGAAGGCAAATAGACATAATTCTGATGATAACTTTTCTGTATGTTTATGTAGCTCATGATATTTTTATTACAATAAAGGATGTTTATGACAAATCATGATAAAGCAGATGTAGCGTTCAAACCATTAAAACATAAATATGCCTATTATCAAATCAAAATCCACTTTAGATCACAATCTGAAGTTATTACAAGCACTTTTGGCTTAAATGGTTTAAAGTGGGTTTTGAGCAAAGACATTAATAATCACACAAAGCTTGTTGCTAATTATACCTCTAATTATATTTTAAGATGTATTCTTGTAAGCATTATAGATAGTTTGTGTTTCTGATGTAGTATCAAATTTTATTCATCTTAATTTAACTCTGTATATTATGCAGTGAACGATGTTAAAGCCATATATGAGATACATACATGAAGAAGAATGCATTGTTGGTCGACGCCAATGACCAACAATACATTTGTGTAGGCGTGAATTAGCAGAAGGTGATCAGTCATTTTGTGCGCAGTGTGAAAGGTCTGTTCGTCTGCGTTTTGCCTCGCTTTCTTGCATTGCTCTCATCTTTTTTATGAAAGAAGGCCAGTATTACTGATACTAATACTGCTACTGATGTCTCTATGAAGTTGATTTTTTAAAAACATTAATAGTCACTCAACATTACAGTATAACAGAAAGTCATCAATTTCAATATTTTGTAGGCTTTAAAAAAAACAACAAATTTTAATTTAAGTGACCTTAAACAATCTTCACATAAACCCATTATAATGGGTTATAAATTATAACAGGTAGGAAATATACAGAAATTGATTAAAGTTATTAAAGATATTAAACACTTTACAGTCTTCACTGTATAACTTATAAATGAAACATAGATTAATCCTTACAGCTACAATTTTCTCTGTTACATTTGTTCTTTGATTAATATTAATGACAGACATCACAGCAACTGTTTATTAGGCTGCTGTGACTTTAAGACCTTCCGCTGCCGAACATGATGCAGATCTGATGCGCATCTCATTTTCTCACAACTTTTTTAATTCATTTAAGACGATATCTAACTCATTTAATCCTGCTCTTATGAGGATACTCAACAAAACAGGCATTTTAGCATAATTTTTTGTTATTGTGTAGCATCTGCACAGGATCAGATTATCGAACCAACTTTAAATTTTGAGAAAGCTTTTAACCTCTTGAACTTATGTAAATCTTACATTGGCTCTGGCCTGGCTGACGTTTACAGCTCACTTGACACATTTGTTGCCTTGTGTCGATGGTCAACAGGCAACCACGGACCTCTCCCTTTGTCATCACAAAGATCTTAATCAACTCAGATCAAATTACCCAAACCAGGCCCGAATTCTTTTGTGGCCAGATGACCCAATACACAAATACACACACACACACACAGAGACTTTCTCTGCATTCAACTAAAAATCTCAACGATTCCAGTGTATCCTGTGTATCTCTGTATGCATGCATTTTTCCCTATTATATAAGCATTAGTTACGACTTTTAATTGTGTCAGTTAAACCCTAAATGTTTTTATTCAAGTGTAAGAATTTATCCTGTATTGATGTATTCACACTATGCCATATTTGGTCTTGTTTTAAAACTCTCTGAATGTTTAAATTAACAATGTATGTTACGTTACTGTAAAATGCATTTTTCTATTTTTAAAGTACTTTGCAGAAAAACGTACCACTTCATAAATTAGGCAAATTAAGTCGTAAAAACACACAAAGGATTTCTTTCCTGTTTCAAAATCCACTTTTGCCATTGGCCAGTCCAACCCAGGAGGAGTGTTGATGGTTTTTGCTATATAACAAACCAACACACAACCCTCTTCGCTCTTCATCACCCTTGGATGAGATGGATTCTTCCTTTCTTATTTTCCGGCCATTTTACTTTCAAGTTGAACTCCGTTTGAAAATCCCGCTGAAGACCCTACCTCGGGAAAAAGACCAATCGCTCCAGCTCGAATACATATATAGAATAAACGAAAGTAACGTCAGGAAAAACAGAGGTGATCAAAGAATGGCAAATTACAGACAGTTAAAACCTTTGAGAGCCAGCAAGAAATCACAACTTAAAATGTAAGCTTAAAATGCATCGGAAGAAATGGTTCTATACTTGCATGGGTAATTTTAGGTGCTGTGGTTAATGCGCCATTCTGCAGGAGTTTCAGTGTGTTCAAGCTGGCGTGTCCGATTGGTCTTTGCTCTGGGAGGGTCTTCAGAGGGATTTTCAAATGGAGTTTTAACTTAAAAGTAAAATGGCCAGAAAATAAGAAGAGGAAGAATCCTTTTCTTCCACAGGTAAAGAAGAACTGAGCTCCGAGGCGCTCACGTTGGTTTGTTATATAGAAAAACACACCTACACTCAGCTTGGATTCTTGAGGCGGGAAAAGCTTCTTTGTCTCGTTTTATGGCCTAATTTGTATAGTTTATGAAGTGTCAGATCTCAGTAAGTTTTCTTCCAAAAGACTTAAAAAATTGGATCAAGCATTTTATAGTAACATAACATACATAATTGGTTCAGACAGTTGGAGAGGAACATTTTGAATCCAAAAAGTATGTGAGTGGAAGACATTAAAGCCAAGATACATTCATTCACTTGGATATAAACACATAGGGTTTAACTGACACAATTAAAAGTGGTAACTAATGCATATATAATAGGGAGAGATGCATGCATACAGGGATACATAGGATACACTTTGGAATAGTTGCTTTTATAGTCTGGAATTTAACTTAAGAGTTAAAATCAGAGAGTCCTTCTATGATTGTGTGTGTGTGTGTGTATTGGGGTCATCTGGGGTGGCCACATGGTCTCTGTGGCCATCAGGGGGTCAGACCAGGAGAATCTTTGAAGTTCCTTTAGGTGCCTGGTTAGGCTCTATGGTGCAACACATGTGACAAAAAGGGAGTATGGGGCTCAGACATGCCGGAGCCATGTCTGTGAGTTACAGGAAGGAGGTCAAATGTCAAAAGCTTTCACAAAATTTAGAGTTGACTCGATCATTGTGATTCAGTCCAGATGCTACATATCTATAAACTCTCCCTTGCATTATCATTAACATACACAGATACGCGAATTACACAAAAACACTCGTTACAATTAACAGTAAACAAATATATACAGACCTACCTTGTGCCTTTTTTGGGTTGCTTAATAAACTGGTAAACTTTATATCCATAAAACAACACCAATGGACTGTAATAAAGTGCGCAAGCTCTCTCTCTCTGCCGTGACCAGTATCGCCCTGGTGAGGATCACGTAACATTACAGTTTGTACTGATCCATCCTTGAGTAATAACTTCAACCACGGTGTCCTCAGTGACTCAGATGGCGGGAGTCTATAGAGCCTCGTATTTTTGTTGGTACATCCAACAACAGAACATGTGTAATGTTTTTTGGCACAGACATTGTATATCTCTAGCTGATACAGCGAGTAAACAGAAATGGCGGACTCTGTGCTTCTCACTCAGGGGTGTGTCTATGCTAACAGGGCAGATCGTCACCAGTCATGGGCGGGGTTTCCTTGCTCTTACATTGAAGTAGGGGGAAATATCAAACAGCGTGTTCTGAGAGATTGAAAATGATAAATGAGGATTATAAAAAAGTATGTGGACCCACACGTGTTCAGACACCTTAAAAAGTGAATTTTGCATAATAGGTCCCCTTTAACATTTCTGATTTCACTAGCTATACGCTTTGTACTATTGGTGCTAGGATAGAAAATTATTCCTTTTGGCCAGAAGAATAATTACCTCTTTAGAGTTGATAAAAGAGTTGATTTGGTGGACAAAACTTCCTTTCGAAGTTAATTCTAAAACTAAAACCAATTCTAGACCAAATATATGCATAATTAATTATAATCCGTTGTAATTAATTATCCATATTGTAAGGGCCAATCGGATCAATTATAACTAAAAGGTAATTAAATTACAGTGAGTAAGAACCAAATGAAAATGTTATTGATTCAGAATTAATATTTAACACTTTATCAACTATTTGTCCACCGAAAAGTTGAGGTTAGGATATTTTACCAATTCTGGACAAAATATTATCCCGTGGCCAACGGTAATAATATAAAGTTATGATTACTGTTTGTAAGCAAGGTAGCAAAATCTAAAGTTTAAGGCAGTAATTTTGTAAGCACACAGCACACGACACTGAGATATGTGAAAAATCTAACAAGACTTTATTGAACCACTCTTATACACACGAACTAATCTAACGAAAACACACACACACACACACACACATTCATACAGTTACAGGGAAATTGTGAGATTGTTATCGGAAGGTGAATATCCCAGTTGTCTTGCTTTAAACGCTATTCTTCGACCACAACCTGAGAGAATTAATATACTAGCAATTCAACCGTAGTTCGTTTGCTTAATAAAAATTGCACCAGCTCAGCAAAATTTAGGTTATTGTGTTACTTGCTTGTGGGATGCTCCTGTAAGCGCGTGTTCCCTTCGTGACCTAGTTGCAGGAATTTTTGCGCCACTGCTTGGCTGGAGGTCGGTCAAGAGTTCTGAGGGACAGCGTTCGATGGTGAGTAGATTGGCTTTGCAGGAAGGAGATCTTTTTGGGTCGGTTGCCGGGTTACGCGTTGTTTCCATGTGAGTTGCTGGAAGCACAGGGACTTTGAGAGGATTTTCTTCGGTGAAGTCCAACAAAGACTTGTACAGGGAAGTTGATAAGTTTTGATGAGCTCTTGAAGAGTTGTAACGTGCAGGCTGGACGATGGTAGGTCCGCATGAATCAGCGAAAGCCAAGGCAAAAAGCAAAGCTAAAATGTGTGACATTGTTTTTTAAACAGGTCTTTTAGCTCCACCCTTTTGAGTGTTTCCACCAGTAAAATGTGGTTTTGGGCAGGTCCTACGCCAAACTCTCCTGTCTCTTATGTAATTAACATCGTGTCCACCCAGTCCTTTGTTCTCAAACTTTATGGAGTTTTGGGCTAGCATTTTAAGAATTCAACTTTCATAATTTGACTGTAGTACATCTTACACAAATCATCTTTCCATTAAAATACTGGAAATCATTCATCCATCACAAATAGCATATACTTCCTATAACTTGAGGTAGACGTTCATAAGAATATACCTGTAATCAATATTTAAAACCACAGAAAAACATGCATAATATATATGATATGTCTAATGCTACTTCTGGTGATTAGTTCATATCATTGACAGGATTTCTGAGACTCTTTCTGTTAAAACAAAGCGAATTCATTGGAGTTACTGTTGATTTAAAAGAAACACTGGATTGTCTTTTGAAATGCATAATCAAGAGAGGGCGGGGGTCCTGGAGATAATTTCTTTACACCTTGGGATGTCTCCGCAAGTCTGAGTTTCCTGATAAAGATTGCAGATTTACTCCTTACAGTCAGAAAGGTGTTGCTTGGCCATCTGTTTTCTAAAGTCAACAGAACAAAAGGGCTCCCTTTGTTGATCAGCTCTGTTTCTACAATCAATGATCTCAAAATGGCGGACATAGGAGAACACTATCTTTCAGCAATTTTATGGCTCACGAATGGTTTGATGGGGGGAGTTGAATCTCTTTGATCTTTGGGATGTGGAGTTGTGTTAATTTGGTTGGCTTCGTTCAGGAATAATCCTACAATATATACATAATTCTCTTTATGGTGGATTTATATTATAATTGATCATAACGCTTTATGATTTAGATATTTTTCACCCATTCAAGCTAGTTCGTTACAATTGTTTGTTCAAGAGCGAAAGAGAACTCGATACTGGCATGTGTCTTTCTGTGCACACGAGTCATGTGTGTTTGTGTGTGTCACACAGACAGGACATTCACAGGCAGCACGTTCTTGCTTGTCTTGTGGCGCTTAAATTGTTTTAAAAGCATTTGTGTGGAGCACAATCATAATCTAACGCTAGACAGATTATGATGGAAAAAAACCTGCGTAAACGTGCTAATTTTGACAGCACTAATAAAAATATAAAATTATGAAACTGAACTTTGCCCTCAGTCAAAATCATTTGCTCGGAAACAAATAACATATTCATAAGACCAAAGACTGCCTGTTAGATATACCCAAAATAAAAATAAATCTTGTTTAACCACTACAAAGATATCAAAGCCAATTGGCAAATGTCAGAAAGACTTGCTGAGACTGGGCTGTTCTCAGCAGGGTACATGAGCGCTGACTGCCCGGTTATTGCCCTGACCTCACAACTCTGAAAATGTTTTTTTTTTTTTTAAGATTTTAGGTTTAGACAACCACATTCTTACGCCTAAGAAACTCTTAAAACTACACTCCATGCCACAACAATTGTAGTATTTTGAAAATTATAGTGTCTTTTCTCTTCCTCTTTCGCTGCTCACTGGGAGAAAAGCTGTCTGTTTAGAATGAGAAAGACACACAGAGTGATACAAACAGTGACTAGTCCCAGTACTGATACTCCTGGAGGTGTAAACCCCAGCGTATTCAAACTAAAACGGGGTCTGCAACATTTTCGTAAGTCTCCGTTTTCGAGGTTCGAAAACGCCGGCATAGTGTAAACAACGACATAACTGTAGCAAAACTTACGCATTTTAAAATGAAAAACGCACTAGTTGGGCCTCAGTATAAACAGACCAAAATGGAGACTTTTGAAAATGATGGCGTGACTGCCCACGTTTGCTCTATGTATCCTTGTCGACTGTGTAAACAATGACATGGAGATTGAACAGCAGTCTTTGCTGGATTTGTTGTAATTTTTAGCAGCCATTGTGCAGTTAAACTCAGCATTTTTTTAATACTCAGCCAATCAGATTTTAGTACCAGAACTAACTGTTATGTATATTGTATCAATTTCTTTATAAAGTGTGGTATGAGTAATAAACACTTATGTGATGAACTAAAGGCTTATAAGTAATACAGCACATTCTCCTATAACCAGATACAACTCTGAAGCACCTGCAGCCCAAATTGATTTATTTACTTTGACATGTTTAGAGTAATGAAAATTTGTTCTGTGATGTATTTTTGTACTGCAGTATTGCCATATTGTAATTTGTACAAGTGTTATGTGATTAAAATTAATTTTGCTGGCTAAAACAGCATGCAAGCAAAGTGTACCATTCAACATCTGCTTGTTTTTGTACACCAGAATCAGTTTTATCAGAAGCTGTGCATCCTTTAGAGATGATGATATATTTATTAAAGTGATTACTTGACTGTAGTTTCAGTTCTACAAAACTTAGCTCATTAGAGTTTAAATACAACAGTCCACACAAATAAGGTTAAAAGATTAGAAGGCCACACATTTATTATAGAAATACAAACGATGAATACAAACGATAAATACAAACTTTTTATGAGCACGCTCCTATGGCTAATTCTATTCAGTTTTCCTCAGTCAGTTAAACTAATTAGTGGATATATTTAAAATGTAAACCACATTTCAAAAATACTGAACGCATATAGCAATGATGGATAATACAGAACCACCAAAGATAAAGACCAAGAAAGGCAAACTACACTTAAAATACCTCTGTGATAACCTTGTGATGACCTTTTTAAAAGGTCAATTTCATTGTAATATTCCACTGTATTTACTTGGTTGTGACACGGATTTTCAACAGCAGCCGTGCTTTGGATCGTTTTTGAGTTTCTCTTAGGGATTCAGAAGTCCTTGTGAGGACTGAAGCTGTCCTAGGTTTAGGAGCTACTTTCAGCTTTAAATTGCTTTGTGAATTACTATTTGAAGAAAAATGTACAAGTCCTAAAATTAAGAGCGACACGCCCCTAATTATTAAGAGTTGCTCTTAAATTTCCACATTAGGATCAACTTTTAGCCTTACAATTTTTTTGTGAATACGGCATCATATTTAAAAAAAAAAGATACATTTCAATTGTGGATCCCGATGATTGCTGCATATGGCTATATTTATTATTATTATTAATATTAGTGCTGTTTTTTTTTTTCTAATTCAAATATCTTTCTTTCTTTACAGTTTAATGTTGCACATTTTGACTGATTCTATTGTGGTTGTTCTTGTGTACATTTAACTCTTTGTACTCTGTTAGGGTGAACAGCATGATGGCCAGTGCAAGCACACAGAGAATTTTGCCCCAACAGCACCTATTCTACTACAGGTGAGATTGTGTGTTTTTATGTATATATCATGATAACTAAAATAATTTTTAGTATTCACATGTTGTTGTGTAGTAAGGTGTAGTATTTTATGGTATTTCTAATGAATGCATTTCTTTAGAAATAGCAGTATTATTTTCTTCACTGTAATAATGGTATTGATGTTTCCTAGCATTACCCTCTGTATAGAGTGAGTGATGCCATGTGTACAGATGTAGACGCAGCCCCTCTAGATGAACGGTACCAGCTGTTTCGGGAGCGCTATGATGTTATATCTAAGAGTGCCTCCAAAAAGGTAAAAACAAGATGCTCAGTAAACACAAACACAAATAGTGTTGGGAGAGTTATTTTTAAAAGTTATATGTTACAATATGTTGTTACTCCCCCCCAAAAAATAACAATGTTACGTTTTTATGGAAAGTAATGCGCTACATTTGAATTAATTTCTCACCTTAGCTAGCTGTGGCTCTCTGTATCTCTTTCAGACCAATATAGTGTAATGCTGGGCTGGCTTGTTGAAGACTATATCAGTCTCAAGTCCGTAATTAAATAAGAAAATTTTGTAGTATACATAGCTGTTGGTCTTAGCAGCATTAAAAAAAAACTTTTAATGAAATTGTGAATGGAATAAACACAGCAAAAAATGCTTTGCTGTCAATTGCAAAAATAGTTATAATTAAAGAAGCAGACTACACTGCACAATGAATATCTTCTTTACTGTGTCTACACTTTGTTGGTCATAATTATAACATTTGTGAGCATGTAGAGCTTGGTCAGTGAGCCGGATATGGTGACACGTGATGTTAACAACCAGGGGTGCATTTTCCGAAGACAACTATGGTCTCAAGTTCTGTTGTTACCAACACAATTCAACGGAACTGTCAACCATAGTTGGCTAACAATGATTTTGGGAGAAACACCCCAAATTAGCTACTTTTAATCAAGGGGTGCTGTACTCTCAGCTAGAGACCTGCACTCCCGCGGGAGTACCGCGGGACCCGCGGGACCCAGCACAACCGAGTGCGGCGCGGGACAGTATTTGATGGGTGAATGCGGATGCGGGCGGCACGATATTATTGTGTGCGGGTTGCGGGAAAATAAAATTATTTGCGGGACTCCCGCAAAGTGGAAATATCTAACAAAATAAAATATAGAAACAAATAAACCTTTATTTATAATAAAATAAAATAAAAACGATTTACAGGCGCAGGGTCGGAAGCTAACTCTCGCGTGGTTCATAGACGCGAAACAGCCAAGCCTACCACACGGAGGCATCTGCACCGCATGACTCAGGTGAATCGCTTAGTCCTACAGATATTAGAAAGTTATTAAAGAAAGGAACATGCAAAACTACAAAACCAAGCAAAGGAAAATCTGATATTTGGAAATGTTTTTCAGTAGTAGGCTATGCGACAGCGATNATAACATTTGTGAGCATGTAGAGCTTGGTCAGTGAGCCGGATATGGTGACACGTGATGTTAACAACCAGGGGTGCATTTTCCGAAGACAACTATGGTCTCAAGTTCTGTTGTTACCAACACAATTCAACGGAACTGTCAACCATAGTTGGCTAACAATGATTTTGGGAGAAACACCCCAAATTAGCTACTTTTAATCAAGGGGTGCTGTACTCTCAGCCTCAGATGGCATGTCCATTTACCCCCTGACAAGCTTTTTAAAATCAAACATTTTATCTGATTGTTTGACATCTATGCAATATCTGGGAGTCAGGGTTCACAGGTTTATATCAAAACATGTCGAAACCAATGATTGACAAAATCTGTGAGATTCATGGTATCCCCTCTTTGAAAGATATTCAGATTTCTGTTGATTTGAGGGACTTAGTATCACGTACACTCTATATCAGCAAGTTCTTGACCAGAATAAGCCAAGAACATTATATACAATATATGAATATTAAAAGCACACAATCTTCTCCAATAACAGCTCTTGTGGTGGTTCAAGCCACGCCTCATTCTGAGTGGCCACACTCACAATGGCTGTGAGGTACTGCATGAGAAACTCTACCCTGAGATCAGTGTCCCGTCCTTCAGTTGGAGGAACCGAAACAACCCCAGCTTCATCCTGGTAATTAAAGCACAAGTTTTAAGTTTTGTTTACCCTCATGTCGCTTCAAAGCTGTAGTTTTTATTTTCTTCCATGGAACACAAATGGAGATATCCACATTGCACTGGCCACATAACCACAACAACCCCAGCTTTATCCTGGTAGTTAAAGCATGTGTTTTAAGTTTTGTTCACCCTCTTGTCACTTCAAAACTGTGTCTTATTTTTTTCCATGGAACACAAATGCACTGTAAAACCCGGTAAGCTCAGAGTACACAATTTTTGTAGACACCGATTACCTCAAAACTTTTAAGTAAATCAACTAAATTTTTTTAAAGTAAACAATAATTATAAACAACAATTATCAAACTAAAATGTTTTAATTTTTTTAAATTTAATGTTTAAGTGCACTGTACTTAAAACTATTGTTTACCATTAATGTTAATGTTTTTCATTTCTCAATTATTTTGATGCAGTGGTACTTTATCAAATCACAAAGAGCGCTGCATGTTGCAAAGTCACAAGGTGGCGCTGTTGTGCGTTCTGGCTCGCGCAACAGCGCTTCAGACTGCTTCAAAGTGATTCTCAATCACTGAAAAGCGCAGATTTATGCCAAGCGATTGCTAATGAACTCAAGTTGATGAATTATTACAATGTCTAGTTTATGGCCTTTATATAAAATGTTTTAGACGGTTGTAAGAATCTAAAGGTCCCGCAATTGTGTAGACATTTCAAAATAAGAGTCCCGGTGGATTTCGGGCTTGTTTATAATTAAAAGTCACACGCTAAGTTTTTTTCTTCTTCTGGGCAATATTGGTATTGGTTACACAATAAATTGTATTTAATTTGATTTTCATTTAATTCATAGTAAATTATTGTAGTCTCCCCCACAGGAAGAAAAGACCAAGAACATTATTTGACACATATTATTCATTATATAAATTTTACTAGTAAAATCTGTGTCCCATTCACTGAGAGATACACTATATAACAGCAAGGAGAACATAGGAAAAGGAGAACCATTTAAATGCAGTAATTTTGCATAATTTACAATGCATAATATTAGTATGTAATTAAATGTAAAAGTATACTATGTAATTAAAATTAATTTCAATAAATAAAAACACTGTTAAAAATCACACATTATTCGTTTGTCACATGTAGTAGACCATTTTTGTGCTGTGGGTAATAGGAGGACTTTTCACCCGGCTACCACCGCAAGTATGTTTCAAACCTGCGGGAAGCACTGCTCAGGCTAATAATTCATCATGCTTTAATTCACCATTAAAAAAAACACACACACACAACTTTGGCTATACAATTGAGGATTTTTTATTCAACCTTTTTTTAAAACCTGACTGTGTATTTCTCAACATGTCAAACACACTGGAAGATCATCTTCCATCACAACTGCAGTGCTTGCAGGACTTTTGTTGTCCATGATGACAAAATCAACAGGAGTGATGTTTGTGTTAGTTGATGTCAGTGATGTCTGGCTCGGTCAACTCTTCCTGGAATAAGCATAGAGGGTAAAACTGTAAATTTAAAGGATTGTTCACTTATGAATGAAAATTTCCTGATAATTTACTCACCCCCATGTCATCCAAGATGTTCATGTCTTTATTTCTTCAGTCGAAAAGAAATTAAGGTTTTTGAGGAAAACATTCCAGGATTTTTCTCCATATAGTGGAATTCAGTGCAGCTTTAGAGGGCTCTACACAATCCCAGATGACGAATAAGGTTCTTATCTAGCGAAACGATCTGTCATTTTCTAAAAAAAAAAAACAATTAATACTTTATAACCACAAATGCTCATCTTACACTGCTCTTCTTTCCGCCATGCATGCATCACGTTGGAAAGGTCCCGTTTGACGTAGGAGGAAGTACCGATCCAGTGTCTACAAAGCAAACGTGCAAACATTAAGCCGAATGCCCTTTACAAAAAAAAAAAGGTAAAACAACGATATCGGATGATTTTGATGGAGTTTTTTGCCCTACCGTGGTACTTCCACCTACGTCACACGTGACCTTTCTAACGTGATGCATGGCAGATCGCAGAGCAGTGCAAGATGAGCTTTGAGGTTAAAAAGTATATAATTTTTTTAGAAAATGGCCGATGGTTTCTCTAGATAAGACCCTTATTCCTCGTCTGGGATCGTGTAGAGCCCTTTGAAGCTGCACTGAAACTGACATTTGCACCTTCAACCCGTTGAACCCCAGTGAAGTCCACTATATGGAGAAAAATCTCGGAATGTTTTCCTCAAAAACCTTAATTTCTTTTCGACTGAAGAAAGAAACACATGAACATCTTGGATGACATGAGGGTGAGTAAATTATCAGGAAATTTTTATTTTGAAGTGAACTAATCATTTAACTTATGAGATTAAAACTAAACATTTATATTTACTGCTAATAGCAGTTCTATTAATGCACTGAGTACTTACATTTCAAGTCTTGAAGAACTGTGGGTCATCCTCACACGTACACTGGGAGAGCACGAAGAGCTCGTTTCCTGTTGACATATAAACACGAAAATTAACATGTTAAACAAGCAAGCCAACTTTATTTTATATACACTGAAGACAGTGATGGAGGTAGTTAGTGTGGACGAATCTGAACTCACCGGAAGATCATAAACATTCAGTGTCATGCATCATCTCTGAAATCTTGCTGGTGTGTATCGCTTTCTTTGATACAGTGAAACTCAGTACAAACCTAGAAAATCACAAACACACACAAGTAAGTATATAATCAACAATGGGTTTGGAAAGGAGAAAGACTAGTCTGTGTCCTGTTATCTGAGGAGACATCACACAACTTGCACTACAAATCAACAGAAGTTACCTTAAGTGTTGAGGCTCACTCTTTAGTATTCAGCTTCCAGTTCAGCCTGCAATTAAAGAATGTTTGTAACTTTACTACAAGTTTGTAGATTTGTTTTGTAAACTTAATATCCAATATATTGCTAAATTCATGTCTGTGTACTAGCCTAGCCTTAACCTAATCTTGGATGAAGTTAGTGTTAGCGTCTAGTTTTTGCAGGTAGAAATAATACATAGACCAAATAAAATCACATTTAGCAGGGTAGCGTTTCCCCAAAAGCATCATAAGTCTAAGTTGATCGTAGAAGCATTTGCCACCAATGGACTCAACGATCGACTTAGCAGTAGCCTATAAACAGTGCATTTAACAAGAGCAACATTCAAAACGTAGGACTGCGTTTACTGAAAAAATACCAGCTAACGTTAACATTACTGCCCTGCTTTGACATTAAAACTACACTATAAGCAGTGATGCTAAAATAGCATTCAAAAGCACTGGGGAAATGACGAGCTTTACCGCCTTGTGTAAAAACAGCGATTAAAACATTTCATCATCATGGTATTCTTACAACATTCAAAAAACAAATAAGAAATGTTCACAGATGTTTTGATTTAGTTGTTCCATTAAGTTTGCTCCGGTCGCTTGCAAGTGTCCGCCATGTTGAATGGATTCTTCTCGGTTAAGCAACAACGTGACGTAGATGATGTCACTTTATGTTGCTCAGTAAACTTAAAAATAATAATTCAGATAGGAGCGTTTACTCAAAAATGTTGAGCCACACAAAAATAAAACTAAATTCCTCGTTAGTAAAATGTAATTGTTTTAAGTTGCATTAACTCTATAACAGACTTTAATTGCAGTGTTCTCAATCTTTATTAGTTAGTAGTACTGTTCAGGTTTACAGTGTGGAGAAGACCACTTTGCACTGACCACATAACAGTTATGTTGAAGTGAACCCCAGTATTGCTATAAAAAATAACAAATAAAAAGTAAAGGCCAATAAAAAAAATTATTAATAATTAATCAGTCATTAACGAACATGACCATAATCAATACCCACTGACAGTGCAAGTTAAACCCCAGGGTGCTTTTACACTTGGTTTGACTGCCTGTTCCGAACCCAAATTCGATTGCTCCCTCCCCCTGCTGGATTGTGTTCACACTGTATTGTTTGATTCCAAACCGTGCTGTGTTTGCTGTGCTGTGTTTGCATTTACCCTTGTTGCTTGGTGGTAACAATGCAGGCGAAGCCGGCAAAATGCTTCAAAACGCCATCAGCACGAAACAAACACGGCAATTTATTGTCTGATGTCACAAGCAGAGCACCCGCAAGACTGCAGAATTTAGTAAAATACCGGGCAGAAAAGCTCTGATTGGGTGATTTTAAATTCTTGACATCTGGCAACTGCAAACATGAAAGCTCGTAGTTGAGGCTTGTAGAGCAGTCTGTCAGTTTGCCGTCTCTTTTTTTTTTTCTTCTTTTTTTAATATATTCAACTACATTTTAGTCTTGTCTTTTTTTCAACTCTATTGCATGCTGATAAAGTTGGTTATTGTTGTCTTGTCATCGTCATGCGGATAAAAGCTTGTCGACAAATATTTTTCATCATAGATTTTAATGAAATTATCATTAAACTGTATTTTCCGTAAACCGTATATTCCGTTCCAACATTCCAATTATGCGAATGTGGAGGGATTACACAAGCAGGGATAAGTGAAGATGCCCCCTGTCGAAGAGACGCTAGCCAGCTTGTCATCCAAGTTGCTGCAGACCATCTCAAACTTGATTGGCAAGGTGTATGCGGCAGCTAGTCATATATATATATATATTTGTAGTTTATTTACAACACAACATAACAAATGACAAAGGTTAAAGGCACATTATTGAGCACATTGATCTAAACATAGACGCTTGAACTGTCACACACCTTTGTACCATTCCTAAAACAGTTCCTGATCAACTGTGAAAATTAGTGAAACATACCTGGCATTTCCAAAGTGTTTGCTGCTTCTTTTGCCATGCACTGCCCCACCATCAGTAGTCAGTGATTCACCATGTTCATGTAGAACAGGGATGGGCAACTTCGGTCCTGGTGGGCCATTGTCGTATAGCGTTTAGCTACAACCCTAATCAAACTCACCTGAACAAGCTAATCAATGTCTTCATGATTACTAGAAAGCTACAGGCAGGTGAAATTTTATCAGGGTTGGCGCTAAACTCTGCAGGACAGCGTTGCCCATCCCTGATGTAAAATATCAGTCCAATGTAGTTGAACAGCTTGCTGATTTTGGTAGCGCTGTTATAGAAAAATGGTTTGAAGAGACTCATGTGAAAGTTTGAGTCTGCAGGACTCTTCAGTGGTATCTGGTCCCAGAAAAAAAAAGCACTAATACTAATGTTGCCCACTTATAACAAAAACATGTTTTTTGTAGCCATAGAGGCACACATGCTTTGTAAGTATTATCATACAGTACAAACATGACATTTTGTATTTTAGAAACTAATTTATCAATTTATATACATCTAAATTTAATCTGACATCCACATACAGTATTTCATAGTAAACAGTAGTCTAAACATTCTTACACTGTAACATTTATAATATTACAGAGTAAACACTTTCATTAATTTTATATCATAATATATTATAGAGCAAAAAACATCATTGACATCAGATACAATAAAATATGTCAATGTTGTGTCCCTGAAGAAAAATTCAATTCATTTACTACTTTAGGAAAGGAAGAATTGTCTAAACTTGTTAAATCATCAAAATCATCCACATGTATGTTAGACCCTATACCGACTAAGCTATTGAAAGAGATGCTTCCAGAGGTCATAGATCCTCTTCTTAATATTGTTAATTCATCTTTATCACTAGGGTACGTACCAAAAACTTTTAAGCTGGCTGTTATTAAACCTCTTATTAAAAAAACACAACTTGATCCTAGAGAATTAGTCAATTACAGGCCGATTTCAAATCTCACTTTTCTGTCAAAAATACTAGAAAAGGCAGTTTCATCACAACTATGTTCCTTTTTAGAAAGAAATAGTATCTGTGAGGATTTCCAGTCAGGATTTAGACCGTACCATAGTACTGAGACTGCTCTCATTAGAGTTACTAATGATTTGCTCTTATCATCAGATCGTGGTTGTATCTCTCTATTAGTGTTACTGGATCTTAGTGCTGCATTTGACACTATTGATCACAATATTCTTCTAAATAGACTCGAAAACTATGTTGGCATTAGTGGAATTGCATTGGCATGGTTCAAATCATACTTATCTGACCGTTATCAGTTTGTAGTAGTAAATGATGAGATGTCATATCAATCACAAGTTAAATATGGAGTACCGCAAGGCTCAGTACTAGGACCGTTGCTTTTCACTCTGTACATGCTACCCTTGGGAGATATCATTAGGAAGCATGGCATTTGTTTTCATTGTTGCGCTGATGATACTCAGCTCTATATCTCTTCGCGCCCTGATGAAACTTACCAATTCGCTAAATTAACAGAATGTATAGCTGATTTAAAAAACTGGATGACCAGTAATTTCCTACTACTAAATTCAGAAAAAACAGAGATTCTAATTTTTGGACCGAAAACTTCTTCACGCAATAACCTAGAATACTGTCTAACACTTGATGGCTGCTCTAAGTCTTCGTCGTCAGTTAGGAACCTGGGTGTGCTCTTTGATACCAATCTTTCATTTGAAGGCCATGTTACTAGCATCTGTAAAACCGCATTCTTCCATCTTAAAAATATATCTAAACTACGACATATGCTCTCAATGAAAAATGCAGAACAGTTAGTTCATGCGTTCATGACCTCAAGGCTAGATTACTGTAACGCTCTACTGGGTGGTTGTTCCTCCCGCTTGATAAATAAACTACAGCTCGTACAAAATGCAGCAGCTAGAGTTCTTACTAGAACTAGGAAGTATGACCATATTAGCCCAGTTCTGTCATCACTGCATTGGCTTCCTGTTAAACATCGTATAGATTTTAAAATCTTGCTAATTACTTACAAAGCACTAAATGGTTTAGCTCCCCAGTACCTAAGCGAGCTCGTAATGCATTATAGTCCTTCACATCCATTGCGATCTCAGAATTCAGGCCAGCTGATAATACCTAGAATATCAAAATCAACCGCTGGCGGTAGATCCTTCTCCTATTTGGCACCTAAACTCTGGAACAATCTTCCTAGCATTGTTCGGGATGCAGACACACTCTGTCAGTTTAAATCTAGACTAAAAACGTATCTCTTTAACCTGGCATACACATAACACATTATCAATTTATATTTTCAAATCCGTTAAAGGATTATTAGGCTGCATAAAATAGGTCAGCCGGAACCGGGAACACTTTCTATAACACCAGATGTACTCGTTACATCAGAAAAAGAATGGCATCTACGCTAATATTAGTCTTTCTGTTTATCCCGAGGTTTACCGTAGTCAACCGGATCCGGGCCGTATCCAGCTGAGACCAAGGACCGGAGCCATGACACGACCACAACGCAGCCCTGAAGTATCAGCAGAGATCGAGTCGACTAGATCATCCATTGTGAAGACATCATCAACATGACAGCCAGTAGCACAGTTCCTCAACAAACCGTCCATACTGGTGTGATGAATACGATCCTCAACTGGACATGACCACAACGCAGCCCGGAAGTATCAGCAGAGATCGAGTCAACTAGATCATTCATCGTGAAGGCCTCATCAACACGACAGCCAGTAGCACAGTTCCTCAACAAACCGTCCATACCGGCGTGATGAATACGATCCTCAACTGGATAGAACTGAAATAAACACTTTGATTGTTGCGATCCTATCAGACTTATGATAGCAACCTGATTCGTAACAAAGCACTGTTCGCCAGAGGAGAACTGGCCCCCTGACTAAGCCTGGTTTCTCCCAAGGTTTTTTTTTCCATTTTAACACCTGTTTGCCACCTGTTTGCCACCTGATGTCACCTGATGGAGTTTGGGTTCCTTGCCGCTGTCGCCTTTGGCTTGCTTAGTTGGGGACACTTGACATTTGACTTGACATTTGATATTCAACAGTATTCTTGACATTTAATCAACAGTGCTTCTGATCTGCCTGCATTGACACTATTCTTTAAGAGCTGCTGTGCAGCCAAAATTATGTACCAGTTATCAATGTAAAGCTGCTTTGACACAATCTGCATTGTAAAAAGCGCTATATAAATAAAGGTGACTTGACTTGACTTGACTTGACATACGTATTCACAGCCTTTGCCATGACACTCAAAATTGAGCTCAGGTGCATCCTGTTTCCACTGATCATCCTTGAGATGTTTCTACAACTTGATTGGAGTCACATGTGGTAAATTCAGTTGATTGGACATGATTTGGAAAGGCACACACCTGTCTAAGGTCCCACAGTGAACAGTGCAGAGCACAAACCAAGCCATGAAGTCCAAGGAATTGTCTGTAGACCTCAGAGACAGGATTGTATCTGGGGAAGGGTACAGAAAAAAATCTGCAGCATTGAAGGTCCCAATGAGCACAGTGGCCTCCATCATCCATAAATAAAAGAAGTTTGGCTTCCGTCTAACTAAGCCAAACTTCTTTCCAGTCAGCTTTCCATGAAAATTCTTTGGCACAGCACTCTGCGAACAGCCAGCTCTTTCAGCAATGACCAGGACTCTTCCTAGAGTGGGCCGCCCGGCCAAACTGAGCTATGGGGGGAGAAGGGCCTTAGTCAGGGAGGTGACCAAGAACCCGATGGTCACTCTGACAGAGCTCCAGCATTTCTCTGTGGAGAGAGGAGAACCTTCTGGAAGAACAACCATCTCTGCAGCACTCCACCAATCAGGCCTGTATGGTAGAGTGGCCAGACGGAAGCCACTTCTTAGTAAAAGGCACATGACAGCCCACCTGGAGTTTGCCAAAAGGCACCTGAAGGACTCTCAGACCATGAGATCAATAAAAAAAAGGATATTTTAAACAGAAATGTCAGGCTTCTGAAAAGTATGTTCATTTCTATGCACTCAATACTTGGTTGGGCCTCCTTTTGCATGAATTACTGCATTAATGCGGCGTGGCATGGAGGCAATCAGCCTGTGGCACTGCTCAGGTGTAATGGAAGCCCAGGTTGCTTTGATAGCGGCCTTCAGGGCATCCGCATTGTTGGGTCTGGTGTCTCTCATCTTCCTCTTGACAATACCCCATAGATTCTCTATGGGGTTCAGGTCAGGCGAGTTTGCTGGCCAATCAAGCACAGTAACACCATGGTCATTGAACCAGCTTTTGGTACCTTTGGCAGTGTGGGCAGGTGCCAAATCCTGCTGGAAAATGAAATCAGCATCTCCATAAAGCTTGTCAGCAGAAGGAAGCATGAAGTGCTCTAAAATTTCCTGGTAGATGGCTGCGTTGACTGCGGACTTCAGAAAACACAGTGGACCAACACCAGCAGATGACATGGCAGCCCAAATCATCACTGACTGTGGAAGCTTCTGACGTTGTCTTTGGTTCAGAAGTGGCTTGGTACATGGAATGTGACAGTTGTAGCCCATTTCCTGAAGATGTCCGTGTGCGGTGGCTCTTGATGCACTGACTCCAGCTTCAGTCCACTCCTTACTAAGTTCTTAAATCGGCTTCGCCTGACAATCTTCTCAAGCCTGCGGCCATTCCTTTCACTTGTACACCTTTTCCTACCACACTTTTTCCTTCCAGTCAGCTTTCCATGAAAATTCTTTGGCACAGCACTCTGCGAACAGCCAGCTCTTTCAGCAATGACCCTATGTGGCTTATCCTCATTGTAGAGGGTCTTGATGATCATCTTCTAGACAACTGTCAAATCAGCAGACTTCCCCATGACTGCTGTTGGGATTACTGACCTTAACCCAGTATTTATACCCTGAGAATGGTAATTTAATAGAACTTGAAATTAAATATTCTAATAATTTGATATACTGATTTTTTTATTTTGATGAGCAGCAAGCTGTAATCATCAAAATGAAAACAAAAAGTCTGGGAATATTTTACTTTGTCTAATAAATCTAGAATATATTTAAGTTTTACTTTTTGAATTAAATTACAGGAAAAAAATAAATAAAAACTTTTTCATGATATTCTAATTTATTGAGATGCACCTGTATGTACATGCGATTATTTTTTTATTTAAAAAAAAAAAACATTTGAAAAGATTTCAAACAAACTTCTTTCACATTTACATTTAATTTTGAGGAAAATAATGAATTTAATCCATTTTGGATAAAAAATAACAAACTGTAGAAAATGTGAAGCGCTGTGAATACTTTCCTGATGCACAGTATTTGGTGGTTTGCCATTTGATAACAAATGTCTAATAAATCATAACTCGGTTAGTCTTGACTGGCAACGCGATTCGGCTCTCGCGCTCCGTAATCAATGCAGGAGACTTGAGAATGGAGTGGAAGCGCCCAGGTGGAGCAGAGAGGCAAAATTACTGACCTGTTCAAGGCTTCAAGTGCAGGTCATTTTCATCTGTAAATAGGTTATTGTATTTTTGTCTTTGTTTACTTAGTTAATCATTAAACTGCTAGCAACTGTTAGCAGTAGCACCTCATAACTGTCATCACTCAAAATACTGTATAAAGGACACCATCATTATTATCTACAACAGACAAATATTCACATCATTTTATAATACAGGGTTCCTACACATTTTCCATTTCAAAATTCCATACTTTTCCAGACTCAAATTTCCAGACCTATTTTTAAACGATTCTCTGCCATTGGTAAGCCTCGTTCTCCTTTTCTATGGGTGCGTCTCAATCAGCTCCCTAGTTCAGTAGTCAGGGATCCTGATCAGGGAATCAGCCACATTCATTTTCACGATATGCTGATTCACAACCTAGGGAGCTAGGGAGCTGATTGAGACGCAGGGTATGTTTTCTCTGCTTCATGTTTGTAGGCCGGGTCTTACAGTCTTTTAATGATTTTTAAATTAGTGTTTGATTGTTGAAATAAAGTTTGGTATTCAGTATTCACGTCTAGGCCCTTCTCTTCTTAAAACCTCATACCTGTGTGACTTTTGTTGGAGATTAGTCTACAAGTACTAATATATTCCCTGTTTAACAGAGTGGCGTAGTGACTTAGTTTGTTTCCCTTTCCGACCATACCACTCGCTACATAGGCATAAATATTTAATTTGTTTAACATTCTAATAATTCGATACATTTACTTCATAGACATCCTTCTCTGATTTATCCATTCTGCTCTGTGTTTGCTCCGTTGTCGGTATTGGTTGTTGGTATCGAAGCATTTTATAGAGTAGCCTACGAGTACAAGTAGCCCTACACAAGCGCAGTATCACAGTTTCCCTAATATTTTTTGAAATTCATAACTTTATAAACATATCTGCAAAGTCAAAAGAGGTGCAAAAGGTGATGTGTAGGAACTAAGTTGTTGTAGGGGGGTCTGGGTGCATCCTCCCCCAGAGAAGATTGTTTGTGATTTCATGTAAACGAAGCATTCTGGTGCACTCTGACAAGAAAATAAATGGGAAAAACAAGTAAAAAAAAAAAAAAAAAAANAAAAAAAAAAAAAAAAAAAAAAAAAAAAATTATAAAAAATTATTGGCACTAAGGCTGAGCACGGACACAAATTTCACAATTGAATGTGATTTTGATTCAGAAGCTTGCGATTTGATTACCTTTGATCCAATATTGATTAATTTGGACCTATCAGGTACAGTACATGGCCAATTTTCCCAAAGAAAAAAAATCTCTCAACTAATGCTGTATACTATACAGGGAACCCCAGCTGGTACATCATTATAATATTAAAGGTTAAAATTGATTTGTGAGCTACTTACATATAGGCTAAATTACAAATAAGGAAGTTTGGTAACACTTTACAATAAGGTTCATTAGTTAACATGAACTAATAATGAACTTCACTTCTACAGCATTTATTAATCTTTGTTATTGTTAATTTCAACATTTACTTATACATTATTAAAATCTTGTTAACATTAGTTAATGCACTGTGAACAAACATGCACAAACAATGAACAACTGTATTTTCATTAACATTAACAAAGATTAGCAAATACAGTAACAAATGTATTCCTCATGGTTAGTTCATGTTAGTTAATGCATAATGCACTAATGTTTAACTAATGAACCTTACTGTAAAGTGTTACCGGAAGTTTTTACATTTTTTTAATGACAATTATTTTTCTGCTCTTTTTTTTATTTAGGCCTAAACATTTAAATGGTGGCTGTCATAAAACAGATTTATACATTCAATATTGAAGCACGTTAAGTACAAATACAATGAACATGCAATAGCCTATAGTGTATATATTTAGCAAAATGCTCCTCTCAAAGTTCATTTTTGTAGCTGACTAATGAGTTTTTGGACATTGAATGGCTTTTCTGAGGTAGGCTAAATGTGACATTTTTACAAGCTGTTGACGCCTTTCTGCGGTTGAAACACTGATTGATCGATTGCATGTGACATGATACGGATTTCGGTAAGTTGTACTGTATCTTTCAGCATACCTTCGGATGTTAATTTATGTTTATTTTGTGTTGTAACTAGTAAAGCGGATGAGATGGTTGGTTTACGAGAGCTACAGCGATCCGTCACGCCACAGAGCGGCAAGAAAGATCGTGACTCACTCCAGTCTATGGGAAAGTAGCCCATTTTCGATTCTTGTGAGAATCCTGTGATAAACACACACTCGCCCTGAAAAAAACCCTCTTCGGATCTACACGATTCACATAAATGACGTATTTTGATTCAAAAGGGCTAATTTCGCTGTAAAGTGACTAGTTTGCAGGTATGATAAATTAGAAAACGGAATAGAGCCAATAGTCTGGAACCACAAATATTTTTCCATACTCTGATTTCTTTTTTCCAAACTTTTCCAGACCTGGAAATTACTTAAATTAAATTCCATACTTTTCCAAACTATGTAGGAATCCTAGAGGGAGCTAGGGCAGACAACAACACAACCCTTACGAAAATTAATGATGATTTTACTACAAATAAAACTAAAAACCATGGTTACTAGTTAAACCATGGTGACCACAAATTAACCATGGTTTTGCCACTCTAACAATAATTTAACCATAGAATTTGTAGTAAAACTATGCTATATAAATATTATAGTTAAACAGTTTTACAAATGGTAATCAAGTCAAGTCATCTTTATTTATGTAGCGCTTTTTACTAGGGATGCACTGATACCAGTATCGGTATCGGGCCCGATACCAAGCTCATGTACTTGTACTCGTGCTCGTACTCGTAAAAATACCCCCGATACCAAAGATACCTCATGTGATGTCACTGACAGAATTTTCCGTGCAAAGAGACACCGGCAGCAGTAGCAGAAACCTCAGGGGTGTGGAAATACTTCAAAATTAATGATGACAACCCACACATTGCGAACTGCATGCTTTGTTCTGCATTAACATCAAGAGGAGGTACGAAACAAATGCTGTGAAGAACATCCTTAGCTTATGAACTTATGAGGACTTATGAACAGTCCTCCAGCAGCAGATCGCCTATAGTGTTGCTTACCCAGATTTTGCAGTATTCACTGTGCACTTTCGGTTGTGTTAGGGTGACCAGACGTCTGTTTTTCCTGGGACAGTCCTGTATTTCAGCCCTATTTTTAGTGCCCCGACTTAAGAAAAAAATCATGTTTTGTCCCGTATTTCATCTTTTCTAAAATTTCGTTACAACTGGGTGATCATAGAATGAGTAGTAGTGTTTTCTATCATGCAAGAACAGCCCAATCAGTTCGTCATAGAACAAAATTACCATCTAATCACAATTCGTTATCGATTAGTGAAGGCTGGATAGGCGGTATCGCGCTGAATGACACAGACTAGAAGCGCTCTCTCTCGCGCGTGCGCGCTCTCTCTTTTTTGCGCGTGATCCCAGTTCTCTCAGACAGCGCACAATCAGTTCTCCTTGCGCCTGAATGGTCAAATGCACACATAGTTGTGAATAAAATGTTCGTCGTGTGGAGTATCTCACGTAAATACAGTCGGTTATGGCTTAAGTGGACGTAATTAGACTAGTCTTAAAAGTGAAGACACTAAAAAATTAGGACCACTCTTCAAGAAAAACATTAAAGTCTGTTGCATAAAAAGGTAGATTGGTGTAATTTGAATTGGAAAAATAACATTGATTACCCCTTGGTTAACTGCAAGTTGGTCAAACTAGTTCTTGAGACACAGTCTTAATATAGTGACTAAGTTTATGCAACTGGCCCCAGGTGGGTGAAAACAGGATATGTGTCAGAGTACATTACGTCCATGGATTCGGCCTTAAAGGGACAATAGCCTAATTAAATATTTGTCTGTCATTAATGTTAATAAAACAACAAAATATTTTAAATAAATGTATATATGAAGAGTTTGGTTCCAAAACGCTTTAAATCCATTTTGATTAATTTGAGTAAAAATGTGTAAAAAGATAAAAAACACTATTTTCTGTTTCAAACTTTCACATAGCATCTTTTGGTTATAAAAACATAAAAAATTCAAATCTAGATTTAGATTTTCAAAGGTTTATTATAAAAACTGATTATTTTTTTTCAAAATGCAGTTAATCCATCAATATAAAAGTTATTTTTTATATTGAAAATACACAACAAAGTAAGTTGATTCACATATATGACAGCCTCTGAACTTTGTCAATACTAATCTTATATACAGGCATTTGACTAAAAATACATTGTCGTCGCTCCCAAAATGAATTCAACGAGTCATCTTGTTAATGTTATAAATTAATTATGTCTCTGTTTGTCATTACCGATTAAAGAGTATCTGGCGCCACCGCACGGTTAAAATAAACACATTTGCCGAGTAAATTGGTATTAAAAACGGCTTTTAAAAACTGTTCATGGTTCAGTTTTGGGGACCGTGACAGAAGTTTGATGCTGTCGTGGAACAAGCAACAGCCGGCATTTTCCTCCTCCTGACTCGAGTGCCTCATCTTCTTAATCTCCTCTTGTAAATGATTACATTTCGATGACTTACATTTCTTACCCACCGCAGAAACCACCACAGGTTCATCAATGCCGTTAAAATTATTAATTTTTCTGTTTTTGTTGATCACAAAGTACAAAGTAGACAAGGAAAACTAGGATGCCAGGTGTATTCAGAGCGCTGCCATTACTGTTTACAGTGCGTGGAATGGTGCGCTGTGATTGGCATTCTGCAGAGAAGGGAGACTGGCATTTGTCATGTTTTGGAAAGAAAGGGAGAAAACATGACGGAATAACACGACGGATATCGCATTTTGCGCAAAATTAATAAATGACTTTTAAATACCGACCAGATACAATACTGATTTTGGCGGAAACTAAATTTATTTTTTTAAATGGCGTTTATCATGTTTTGGAACCAAACTCTTCATATATATATCTATCNAAAAGATGTTAAATAAATGTATATATGTCGTGAAATATAATTTCTTATATCATGGTCATATTGCCCACTCGTCCTGTATTCCACCATGAGAAATCTGGTCACCCTAGGTTGTTTACATTGGTTCACAGTGTTATGTTATAAACATTTGTTCTGTAATATTTGTTTAGCACTTTTTGAAAGGCAGTTTAAAAAAGATGATGTTTGTTTTTTTTTTTACTTTGGTAATTATGCCCTTTGAAGGTTATTGGACATTGTGAAATTTGTGCTTTAAGTTTGTGACAAACACATAAAAATTATTACTTTTTTAATTGGAGTAATAATAAAGAAGCTGTCCTACATTCATTAGTCTCACTGTGTTGTGCTTGGAAAACTGCCACTTCACCTCAAAACTGCCTTTTCAAAAAAAAAGAAGAAAAAAGAAAAGAAAAAGAAATTAATAAATGTATAGGTATTGGTATCGGCGAGTACCAGAAAAAAGTATCGGTATCAGTATCGGAAAATGGTATCAGTGCATCCCTACTTTTTGGCTGCACAGCAGCTCTAGAAGAAAATGGTGTCATTGTCCAGCTTAAGTAAGTTCAGTATTGATTCATTCCGCTGTAAAAATCATTAGTTATTAATTTAGTTCATTTATCCATACAGCAGCTCTGGAGAAAGCCGATGTCATCGTCCAGCTCAATTCAGTTCACATACAATGGTTCAATGCAGGCAGATCAAAAACATTGTTTAAAATCAAGCGTCCCCTGTAATGTAATGAGTACATTGGTTGTTATAGGAAGTGTTCCCGGTTCCGGCTGACCTAATTTACACAGCCTAACAGTTGTTTAACGGTTGTGAAAATATAAATTGATTAATGTGTTATGTGTATGCCAGGTTAAAGAGATGCATTTTTAGTCTAGATTTAAACTGACAGAGTGTGTCTGCTTCCCAAACAATGCTAGGAAGACTGTTCCAAAGTTTTGGTGCCAAATAGGAAAAGAATCTACTACCTGTGGTTGATTTTGATATTCTAGGTATTATCAACTGGCCAGAATGCTGAGATTGCAATAGACGTATAGGACTATAATCCGTTAAGAGCTCGCTCAAGTACTGGGGAGCTAAACCATTTAGTGCTTTGTAAGTAATTAGCACGATTTTAAAATCTGTACGATGTTTAATAGGGAGCCAATGCAGTGTTGACACAACCGGGCTAATATGGTCATACTTTCTGGTTCTAGTAAGAACTCTAGCTGCTGCGTTTTGGACCAGCTGTAATTTGTTTATTAAGCATGCAGGGCAACCATCCAGCAAGACAATAATCTAGCCTTGAGGTCATGAACTAACTGTTCCGCATTTGTCATTGAGAGCATATGTTGTAGTTTAGATATATTTTTAAGATGGAATAATGTGGTTTTACAGATGCTACAAATGTGGCTTTCAAATGAAAGATTGGTATCAAAGAGCACACCCAGTTTCCTAACTGATGACGAAGACTTAACAGAGCAGCCATCACGGTTTAGACAGTATTCTAGGTTATTACGTGCAGAGGTTTTTGGTCCAATAATTAGAATATATTTTTTTCTGAATTCAGTAGGAAATCATCCAATTATTTTATATCTGCTATGCATTCAGTTAATTTTGTGAATTGGTAAATTTTGTCAGGACATGAAGAAATATAAAGCTGAGTATCATCAGCATAACAGTGAAAACGAATGCCATGCTTCCTAATAATATATACAGTGGGTATGGAAAGTATTCAGACCCCCTTAAATGATTCACTCTTTGTTATATTGCAGCCATTTGCTAAAATCATTTAAGTTCATTTTTTTTCCTCATTAATGTACACACAGCACCCCATATTGACAGAAAAACACAGAATTGTTGACATTTTTGCAGATTTATTAAAAAAGAAAAACTGAAATATCACATGGTCCTAAGTATTCAGACCCTTTGCTCAGTATTTAGTAGAAGCACCCTTTTGATCTAATACAGCCATGAGTCTTTTTGGGAAAGATGCAACAAGTTTTTCACACCTGGATTTGGGGATCCTCTGCCATTCCTCCTTGCAGATCCTCTCCAGTTCTGTCAGGTTGGATGGTAAACGTTGGTGGACAGCCATTTTTAGGTCTCTCCAGAGATGCTCAATTGGGTTTAAGTCAGGGCTCTGGCTGGGCCATTCAAGAACAGTCACGGAGTTGTTGTGAAGCCACTCCTTCGTTATTTTAGCTGTGTGCTTAGGGTCATTGTCTTGTTGGAAGGTAAACCTTCGGCCCAGTCTGAGGTCCTGAGCACTCTGGAGAAGGTTTTCGTCCAGGATATCCCTGTACTTGGCCGCATTCATCTTTCCCTCGATTGCAACCAGTCGTCCTGTCCCTGCAGCTGAAAAACACCCCCACAGCATGATGCTGCCACCACCATGCTTCACTGTTGGGACTGTATTGGACAGGTGATGAGCAGTGCCTGGTTTTCTCCACACATACCGCTTAGAATTAAGGCCAAAAAGTTCTATCTTGGTCTCATCAGACCAGAGAATCTTATTTCTCACCATCTTAGCAAACTCCATGCGGGCTTTCATGTGTCTTGCACTGAGGAGAGGCTTCCGTCGGGCCACTCTGCCATAAAGCCCCGACTGGTGGAGGGCTGCAGTGATGGTTGACTTTCTACAACTTTCTCCCATCTCCCGACTGCATCTCTGGAGCTCAGCCACAGTGATCTTTGGGTTCTTCTTTACCTCTCTCACCAAGGCTCTTCTCCCCCGATAGCTCCGTTTGGCCGGACGGCCAGCTCTAGGAAGGCTTCTGGTCGTCCCAAACGTCTTCCAGTTAAGGATTATGGAGGCCACTGTGCTCTTAGGAACCTTAAGTGCAGCAGAATTTTTTTTGTAACCATGGCCAGATCTGTGCCTTACCACAATTCTGTCTCTGAGCTCTTCAGGCAGTTCCTTTGACCTCATGATTCTCATTTGCTCTGACATGCACTGTGAGCTGTAAGGTCACAGTGCAGTGCACACCGGCCTGTATAGACAGGTGTGTGGCTTTCCTAATCAAGTCCTATCAGTATAATCAAACACAGCTGGACTCACAGCAAAGGGTCTGAATACTTAGGACCATGTGAAAAAAATGAACTTAAATGATTTTAGCAAATGGCTGCAATATAACAAAGAGTGAAAAATTTAAGGGGGTCTGAATACTTTCCGTACCCACTGTATCCCAAGGGTAGCATGTACATAGTGAAAAGCAACGGTCCTAGTACTGAGCCTTGCAGTACTCTTCACTGAACTTGTGACCGGTATGACATCTCTTCGTTTACTGCTACAAACTGATAACGATCAGATAAGTATGATTTGAACTAGAGTTGTCAAAAGAACCAACTTCAGTACCAATCGGTACTGAAATTTGAAAAATGTGACGCCATTGTGTTGACGCGCTCATCGGATATGTCTGTGATTGGCTACAATGATCAATGCATGGCAGCACTTGAAAGCACACGGAAGTGTTTGAATTTGAAAGCGGGAGTGTTTGAAAGCAGGCGTCTATCAGCGGACTGGTCCGTGTGTGTATCTCTGTATAAGCGCTTGGTGAAAAGCATCATTAATGACTATTTACAATGTTTTTACAGCGTTGATCATTGTAGCCAATCACAGACATATTCAATGAGACGTGAAAACAATGGCCATTAAGAGGTGTTTATGAATCAGCACAACAGCGTTCAAAGCGTCACATTTTTAAAATGTCAGTCCCAAAAAGGTACCGAAGTCGGTACTTTTGACAACTCTAATTTGAACCATGTCAGTGCAATTCAACTAATGCCAAGATCAGGGCTGGACTGGGGCTAAAATTCGGCCCTGGACAAACCCATCCCATGCGGCCCACACTTCGGTAAAGTTGGTTTTATATTCGCACATTCGGACTTCTGATAAATTCAGACTTTCCAATAAATGTGCAATAAATTAATGTTTGCGAATTTTAAGCAGCGACATGATATTGACAACCAACGATTGTCAACTTACAACATTTTTCA